>VACF01000050.1:0-93071 GCA_006891605.1 Pleurozium schreberi
GGTTGACAAGTTCATTGAAGCAACACATGGGAGTTGAAACATTTCTTGTTTAACCTCTCTAGGACCAAACCACGGGCTTTTTTTTTATATGGCTTTCTAGTGCCAGATCGCACCAAGAAAAAAATAATTTGGCTATAAAATGACAACAACCTATGAAGTTTTTCACCAACAAACTTCATATTAAAAAAAAATCTTGTATGAAAATGCCAAATTGTAGATGAAAATAGAATTATGGATATGTGGTATGGACTAATGTGATCTTTTCTATCCAATACGTGAATGACAATTGAAAATTTGGAGCACCACTATAACGTTTCATATTTTTACTTTAGCACTTCATAAAAAATGAAAATAAAAGCCCTTGACCAAATGTTCAGATTTTAAAAAACAAATGAAATGCTCATACATTTCAAGCGCACAAAAATGGTTTTTTTTATCCATCAATGTATTTGAAGCCTGATTCTTGAGTTAGTTTTTTAACATTAATAAAGACAACTAAATCCATCTTGGAAAATATAGATGTGGCCACCACACCTAAAATAATATAAACCACATTATATTGAATTTATCTAAAATGCTATGAACTGCTACCCTCGTACAAATTCACATAATTTTACATACAATCAATGCAAATTGACCTCATTTATCAGCACAAGTGTTAGTGATTGAATTCAATTCTGTAGCAAGCTCTGATTTCTTTGATCAAACAAAAAATTGTACCTTCATTAATATAACAAATCATTGTACCGGAGGCAATAGAGGCCCAATAAACCACGTTTCACTATACCTCACCTTTCATTTTGTTGCTTAATACGACTCTCACTCCTTTGGGCTCTTATTGACAAATTATTGTTTCCTGCATAACAAAAATATGCATTTTCCTTTTTTACTTGCCAACAACTCCACACAATAACTTTGCATTATTCGAAATGTAGTGTTCTGATGCATATGTGCATGCCTGATGGCCAGGTTTTTTTTTCTGGCGTTTAAGTGCCAGATTCGAGTGGAATCTAGTGTCGTGGCATAGTCAGAGAGGTTTAAAATTGGAGGGACTGTCCTCCATTCTGTACATCCAACATTGCTACAGTGTAAAAGAAAAACGCTGCCTATGGCCCATCATCCATAAACATGTCTATCCCATTCCATGCTCCATATCCTACATATGATGTTGTATGCCTCCGTGTTTCGGAGTGGTGTTAGGGTTTTGATTGCTTAAGATTACAACAATGCTTCTCCACTTTATTTCTATATGTGAGGTAGAACCACCCATTTCTGATCGGGGTCCAATAACCAACCTATAGACTAACATATTTCCAACCAAGGCCAAAATGTTTTTTCTTTTCTTTTCAAAGTTGGAACTCAAATTTAATGACGCATTTCCCAACTTAGTTTACAAGAACGTAGAAAGCAGTGAGTGGAAAAGTAGTTTTTTGAGTGATCAGAATTGGAAGAGTCTACAGATTAGCAATGGGTCTGGTGCACTTTTTGCCTTTGAAAATTCATAATAATTTAAATTCATGCGATAAAATTATCAAAGTTTTTGCAATCCCCATCATTTTTATCAACACACCTCTGAAAATATTTATCTTGCATTGCGTTGCTCCAGATTTGTCCAAAATTCCTTATTTGGTCGGTTATGGGCGGTTCTACCTTAATTGTAGGATTTTTTAGTACAATACTATAAAAAAGTATTATGGAACAAACTTTCACAAACTTTGATTGAGATATTTTCATTTCAACCAAAGAAAACTAGTTTTTTTGCAACTTGCTCAGTTAAATTCTTTGACTTTGAATCTTTTCAATCAATGCTTTTTTTTCATTTTTTACGAAGTGTCATAGAGGCGATATTAAATGTTATAGTGGTGCTCCAAATTACAACATTCATCCACATATTTGGATGTATAATATGGTTTTCATCCACAATCTAGCAATTTCATCTCAATCTTTTTATAAATTTAAAGTGGTTTGGCAATTTCATCCAAGTTTTTTGACATTTCTTGGGGCATTTTTTAGCCAAATTATTTTTTCTAGTGCAATCTTATTTTGATTTTGGACCAATCCAATGTTATGAGATGATAGATTTGAAACATTGCTTATCGATATGCTCTATAAGAAGGGCAAAGGTGTTGTCAACGGCAACATCATAAACTTCTATGGCGGATAGCGGGACTCAGTACTAGGGAACTCAATACTAGTGCTTGTCTGTCAACTTTGAGACTTCAAAAGTTGTAAAAAATTTCTCCATCAAAACATTGTGAACTTTTTAAATCAACTACGATGGCAAAGCTTGTCTGTTGAAGCTTGAAGGTAGGTGTATATTGCCTCTTCCTTTATGCAAGGTCCTCTTTCATGAGCTTATAATGAACATATAGGCAAGGCATTGGTGAAGTGGAGACAAATATATATTTTTCTCTCTTGAATTTGTAGTAAATGCCGTCCAAACTGGCAAGAGTTGATTCATTAGATGTTTTTTTAGCTTCGTAGGAGACAGTTTCGAGTTTGTTTCCCGAAAATTGTTCCCTACGCAAGGAACCAATGACTGCTAGTCTAGAATTTTGAATTTCAAAAAATAAAAAAATAAAAATTCAAAAATCTCAAAAAATATAAAGAAACCGAAAATTGATTAATTTTTTTTTTCAAATTAAAAAAAACAATTAATTAATATTATTTAATGTGGCAGTCTCTTAGCCACATCACATTACCGACGTGGTAGAGTTTCTAGAGTTTCCAATGCGGTCCCACAACCCGGGAACTTGAAGTCTTCTAAATGCTCCTCAAAACATCTAATGGTTGGTAGAAAACACTTATCACTATTCATTTTCATATAAAATGTAGTGCTTCACTTGACTTGGATAGATAGTGCAAATATACACAGTCAACTTACAACCCAAAAAAGGCAATAATAATATTTGAAACACATTTTCTAGAATCTAAATGTAGTTGTGTGCCATAAACATATGTATGTACTTTTAGATACCAAAAAAATGGCACCACTTTTGCCAAGAAGAATATGGCAATATTCTTGCCAATAAAAATAAAACAATATAATTGCCCCCCAACATGGTAGCACATTTATCTCCAAAATATGGTAAAACAATTGCCCAAATGAAGACGGTAATACGTTAGCCAAAAAATAAGTGGCAAAGCGACTGCCCTCCAAAATACTGTAGCATGTATGTCCAAAGAACTATGGCAATTGATTGCCTCAAGTAATATAGAAAAACAACAGCTTATAGAAAAATGGGGATAAATGTACACAAAATAGTGAAATTAGGTTGCCTTCACTAATTTCTCAGCATTTGACAGTATATGAATATTAACTATTATTGTATTAGAATGCTTTTAAACAATTAAACTAGCTATCGTCTCTGGTTTGGACTCATAGACCTCCACGTATTCAAATAGAATTATTTGTAGAGATGTTTTTTGAGTTTGATGGCGCCCAAGATAACATTTGGAGGATAAGGCAACCTAATTGTTAAAGCAATCTTATTTCACTATWTTGTGTTAGTTCAATGTACACTAAATATTGAAATTAGGTTGCTCCATACTAATGTCTCAACATTCCACACTATATGAATATTGAAATCAGGTTGTCCCTCACATTCCAGAGTAAATAAACATTTATTGTCACTATATAAGAATGCACTACTTTTGAATAAGTTATTGGTGTAGTTGGAAGTCATGAACTTCCATGAGTACAAATGGAATTATTTATAGAAATATTTGTTGACTTTGATGGCTTGTAGAGTAACTTCCTTGGGGTTGGACAACCTAATTATAAAGGCAACTTAATTTCAGTATTTAGTGTAGTTCATAATCAACTGATAAGCTCCATAGTATCACGTGCATTTATGGCCCAGAGGTTGTCACATTAAAAAGGTTCAGGTGCATCAGGTATTCAGCTCCATTGTATGTGAATCTTTTGTCTTCATCGAAGTCGTCAAAACGTATATCCGCAATTTGTACTGTAGACTACTTTTACATATGCCAACGGCAACGAAGCCCAACGAGTGCTGTCTGGAGATTGGCCCCGTTCAAATTTGACATCGTCCACGAATTAATGAATTTCCCCCCATTCCCGAAAGTCCATGCCTATTGTTGTCCCAAACGCCAAGTCCTTTTGGATGGATTCTGCATTCTTTCATCCGAAAAAGGAGTCTCATTCATCCGTTTCGTTAGGCCTGCTTCAGTGCTTCCCTTTCCCACCCTCCGCGTTTGAAATTTTGCCTCAGCTTTGTCTCGAGGTGCTTGTGTTTTGTGTTTGTCTCCTGCTGAGATCGAGGCGCGCGAAGTATTCTGTCTGATCGTCTAGACAAGACGAAGCAACAGTGCATTGTTTTCAATTTCCTGTGTCACATTTTCGACCGTTTGTAATGGCAGTAATCGCTGCCTGTTGAATGGCTGATTTCGAGTTCATGAGTGTTTGAATTCGTTTGTTTAATGTGTGATCGATACGGACGTCGAGAGCGGGCCTCGTGAGAGAGATCGATGAGATGGTTTGACTTCGATAGGGAAATTCGAATGCAGAGCTCGTCGGAATTTTCTTTCTGACCGGCGATTGCTCATTGCACGGTACGGTGAGGACATTAGAATTAAGAGGGGGAGAATTTCGAATGTTGCATTGCGGTGTGGGAGATGGATTGCTGAATTTTTGTTTTCTCTGTTTATAAAGTTTGAATTGGAATTTTTATGGTGACTTGCTTCGGCTCAAGCAACTCGTCCTTCCTGCAGTCCACTCCTAGCCGCAGCGTAAATCGGTCCCTTAGGTATGGTGCTACTCCTGGTAGCGCAGTCAGTGTAGGGAGCTCACGGGCGCCCGGGACTGGGGCGAAATCTTCAGGATCGTTCCAATTTAACACTGGTCAGCAGATTTCAGCGCAGCAATTTGATTTCGAGGAGGACAACACGTTCTGGGAGGATCACAATGTCCAGGTGGCCAACCGAGATCAGACTTACTTGTTGCTCTCGCTCCTGAATTGATCTTTTGATTTTGCATCTTTTGGATGTCAGATAGATTGTGAATACAGAAACATTCACAATACCCTCATAATAACCTAAATTAGTCATAGCGAATTTAGCGACGGTGTAACAGTGCAGAGTAATGTTCTCGCGCGATATTGGAATCTCAATTCAATCGGAAACATCAGCAAACCTGATAGTTGTAATTTGTGCCGGGGASTGTTTTAGGCAAAGGTTAGATGCCTTGTCATTTCAGTAAATTCAAGCTCGGCCAGGCTGTAGTCCTTGCAAGTCCGTAATGCAAAATATGATATGTTTCATGATTATGAAGGGCAGGATACGTTGACTATGCTGATGATGAAATGGAACAGGTGATACTTCGGACTCGACCCATCAACGCATCTGAATCGGCTTTGAAGGGCTTCAGCAGATGTATACGGCAAGAAAATTCCCACAGCATCACTTGGATAGGTCAACCTGAAACTAGGTTCACCTTCGATCATGTTGCTGGCGAACACATCACACAGGTGTGCATTGATGCATTTTCTGGAATTTTGTTGAGGATTGTGGTACAAAGCTTCTTCTATGCTTCCTAGCCGTGAGCAGGCAAGTGACAATTCGTTGTTTCCGAGGTTGTAGGAGAACCTTTTCAGAGTTGCTGGGGTGCCCATGGTCGAGAACTGCATGGCTGGATACAATAGCTGTATGTTCTGTTATGGCCAGGTATGATTTATTTACGCTTCCTTTTTGAAGCGATTTGTTCCTGCCAGCACCACTTTTAACCACAATATGTCTTGATGATAATGATTTCAGGTTTGGATTGTTGTGGAAGTCTTTTAATTTTACTAGTGAGGTTCTCGATCTGTGGCACTTATGACATGAATTTTGGTCATGTGTACAGACAGGAAGTGGTAAAACCCATACAATGTTGGGGGATATCGTGGATCTCGAACAGCGACCCAGTGGTGACCGCGGTATAACACCACGTGTATTTGAGTATCTATTTTCCAAGATACAGAAGGTGAGGAGAGGAATCTGTGATAACCATCTRTGTGTCAACCCTCCAGGTTACGTCTGAGTCTCCTAATCAGAGAAGGAGCTTCAATGTTTCTGAATGCTTTGTGGTTGCAACTGCAGGAAGAAGAGTCAAGGACAGATGAGCACCTGAAATATGTCTGTAAGTGCTCCTTTTTGGAGATATTCAATGAGCAGATCACTGATCTTCTGGAGCCAAGTTCTACGAATTTGCAGGTATTTTTAGGTGCTCTATGACTAATGACCTCGGGCAACTTGATATACAACTCTCTGAATGTCCCAGGTCACTCACTTTCTCATTGTGTCATTATGCCATTGCACTTGGATTGCAGGTTCGAGAAGGTGGCAACAAGGGAGTGTACGTCGAAAATCTATGTGAGGTTGCGGTTGGAAGTGTTCAAGATGTGGTTCGCCTTCTCCTTCTGGTAAGGGTCTCAAATGACGAGACTATGGACGAACGTATGCTTCATCATTATTATCATGCTTGGATTCCAGAGAACTAATGATGTTGATTGGAACTGTGCAATATGGTTATTGTGTTTTTCAGGGGGCTGCTAACAGGAAAGTGGCTGCTACGAATATGAACCGAGAGAGCAGTCGTTCGCATAGTGTGTTTACCTGTACCATTGAAAGCAAGGTATATTYTGACACTAGATTTTCCGTCAGGATTTTCTTTAAGAATTTGAATTTTCTTTTGTCAYGTATGTTTCCTTGTGTTAATGAATCGTTTTGTCTTGTGTTATGCAGTGGGAACTAAACTCGACTACGAATATTCGATTTGGGCGACTGAATCTGGTGGATCTTGCAGGATCGGAGAGGTAAACGACATTCTATCGAGTTCACTTTACAACCATGTTTAGGCATTTAAGGAATTCATTTGATAATGTTTGATAAACACTGACGTATCTGCAGACAGAAAACCTCGGGAGCTGAAGGAGAACGGCTGAAGGAGGCAGCCAATATTAACAAGTCGCTCTCCACCCTAGGGTATGTATTTTTTAGCAGTGCTTAGAGATGCTTTCTCAAGCTGGCGCAACTTGGATTCCCTCTGGTGGTTTACGATTGATGTTGGTTGTCCATATAGACTCGTCATCATGATACTGGTGGACGTTGCAAACGGAAAGCAACGGCACGTGCCCTACCGCGATTCAAAACTCACATATCTACTACAGGTTTGACAGATAACCAGTCTCAGACTATCGATGAGCCAATACTTTTCTTCAGGAATACATGTAACTCGGGACGTGACACCCAATTAATATACATGCATGCAATGTTWTTGTATCAAGGAGTGCTTGGWGWGATTACAAATTTCAACTACATTGGCTGCAGGATTCTTTGGGTGGAAATTCGAAGACCACYATGATCGCAAATATAAGTCCTTCTAGCTGGTATCAGGCTCTTACCTTTTGTGATCCTGCCCTAGTAATTTCTGTTGCATGCTGTTGGATGCTATATTGCCGTTTTAATAGTTTGACGGATATTAGATGCTATYACCAATGTAATGCGCCTGAAAATCTGAAAAATTTCTGTGTCTGGCAGCTGTGCTTTGGAAACTCTGAGTACATTGAAGTTTGCTCAACGTGCAAAATTTATTCGAAACAACGTAAGGCTTCACTAACCAAATTTTAACTCATGGCTAAAATTCTTACTTGACTGATTTCARTTTTAATTCAATTCCTGAGGGCGCTGATCAGTCTTGTACATTTGTCTTCCTCTAGGCCGTCGTGAATGAAGATGCATCAGGAGATGTSAATGGACTCCGCCAAGAAATCCAAGAACTGAAGGTTGGCAGAAAAGAGACGCAGCAATGCCAACACTTAATGGAAATGCCCTGTTATGCGAATTGTTTTCAATAGAGCAACACTCAGATCTCTACGATAGTGTTCTGTATGTTCCCCTGTATATTTTCAGTTTTGCCTTACTTTTAATATACAGTATATTAAATTGATATGATACTTCGGATTTTAGGAAGAGTTGGACCGTATAAGGAGGCGAGACTTGCCGAGGACGCCATCTATGCACTCAGTAGCATCAGTCGCCCAAGATAGCGTCCGCACAGGAGACAATAATCTGGGAATGGCAGTGGTTGCTGTTGATGAACAGGATCACTCTCGTTGTTTATTAGATCCATGGGAATTCAGCAAAGCATTTTCTGGACCACGATTCTCAAATAAAAAGGTATGCCGACTTCCCGAATTCTCACTCTTRTCTCTYGTGTTCAATTGAATGCCTGTGAAAGTGCTGTGCAATTACTAGCGCTTCAGTCCCTTGTCAGTTTGTCTCAGAAACAGAGGTATATAATCACTTCAGCACCTGGTATTTTTTTTCTCCTTTAAAGTGAAGGTGTAAACCTGTTTTTTGTTGTTGGGTTGTCTTTCATGGAGAATAGCTGGAAGCAATGGAGGCAGTCCTGGCTGGAGCACTGAGAAGAGAGCAGGAGGCAGAGTTCTCTCAAAAGCGACAATCGGCTGAGATTGAACAGCTGACTCGCCTTGTAAGTTTYAACAGACGTTACCTATAATCTTGTGTGCATAGAGATGAAGAGATCATCAATGGGAAGCAGCCAGATATCCTATTCGACCCTGTTCTTTGTATCTGAGTTGGAATTGTATTACATAGGTGAAACAACGGGAGGATGACAGCCAATGTAGCAAGATGCTGTTACGTTTTCGAGAGGATAAGATACGAAGGCTAGAAGCTCTGTCTGCCGGTTCAATGTCAGCAGACGTTTACCTCAGGCAAGAAAACGACTTTCTTATGAACGAGTTACGGCTCATACAAGAGAAAGCTGACCGCAATCCCGAGCTCACACGCTTCGCAATGGAGAATATACGACTACTGGAGCAACTTCGCAGGTTGCTTTCATTTCGGCCCCACAKAGTATCTTAATTTTCCTTCATAACTTCCTTAACTAAGCTTTCAATTTCAATAAATTTTGCAAGGCTCTGGTGGAAAAACGTCACGAACTGAAATACAAGTCTTCAATCTTACAACTTGAATCTCCCAATGCAGGTTTCAAGACTTTTACACTGGCGGAGAGAGGGAAGCAATGGCTGATGAAATCTCTAGCTTGAGGGATCAGGTGCAGAATTTTYTTTATCAATAAATGAAATCAGTTCGATTTAGCAACGTCAGAGAATTCTCGTAATTTTTTGGACTTGTGAAATCAGAGTGAAATCTTGAGAATTCTCGTGATTTTCTGCAAATATCTTCGCGCTGAGGCTCAGAGAACTGATTGGCTTGTGTGTGTGCATTTTGCAGCTTTTGGAAGCTCTAGATAGTAAACTATCGCTAACAGCYCTCACGTCACCTCAGGTAACTCGCATCCTATTAATGAATGTGACATTTATTCTTCAAGAGTGTTTCTTTCGAGSCTATGGAACGTAGATTTCTCTTGCTAAGCTATGTGATGAGACGTCGACGACCAAGAGGAAGCAATCATCGTATCAAGAACAGGGTAAGGATTGTATCTTGAAATTAAACTTCACCCTCGAGGAGAGTCATCCTGTGGAGGATCAAGCTCTGTTATGGGTAGAACCGGATGTGACTAGAAAGGATCTTCAGGATGCGGAATCGATAGTATCCGATCTTGATGGAGATCGAGACCTCCATGTCCTCATGGGAAACAACATAAACCCTGTAGATCTGGAATTGGTGCAAGCTATTCGTTATTTGCAGAGTGAAATCATGAAATTGAAGCCCCAGGGTACATCAGAACAGTCAAGGGAGACAGCCACGAATTCAACTGAGCTTGTCAAGGAGCTGCAGGGTTCGGTTTGGGTCGTTCAAGCTGTCCTGGAAGAGAGGAAGAACTTGGCCGCACAGAATGAGTCTCTGTTGAAAGAGAATGACATTTCAACCAAGGCACGCGAAGAGAGGGATGCGGCTACTTCGAAACTCCTGGAACATCTTAAYGARGGTGAACACGCYCTCACTGATGCRGTCCATGAGATGGAAGGGATACTTGATGATTGTTTATCACAACCGACTGTCCTTGACAAAGTCAGATTGCAAGAACAAGAGCCTGTCAATGTGAAGCAATTGGATCTGACAACAACCTCTACCGCAAGAAAGGACAGTAATAAATCAGGACGGGCAGGCGGTAACGATCACTCCGTCGGCATCATGAGGAATTTTGCCGTTTGCACAATCATGCTGCAATGGTTCTCAGACACTCTGACTGCAGAATCTTCTGCTAAGAATAGTCTCAGGACTCAGAACGATCGTGCTGAAGAGGATCTAGGCAATAAAGATTGCTTAATTAAGAAAATGGAAGAGGATATCACCGTTCTCCAGCGTAACTGGACCGAATTGGAAAGCAAGGCTGGAAAGACTCAAGAAAAACTGCGTGCGTCGAACATGCTGATGAAAGAGCTTTCTCGTTCTGAAGAGCASTTGAAGCTTCAAACCGAAGCTCTTGCATCCGAGAATAAGAGACTGACAAGGTGCATGGCTTGTCGAGAGATGGAATTTTCATCCTTGCAAGGCCAGATTGASGGCCTTGAGAAGAGCTTGAAGGAGTCGCATGAACAGGAGCGCATRTCCACCATTACCCTTKGCAACTTGAAAGAGAGTCTCAAAGTTTTGGAAAAGCAGTGGCATGTTGAGAGAGAACAGATGAAAGACCGAATTGTGACAGCTAACCGAGAGCTCTCGGAGATCCAAGAAATGAAACATATATTTTACAATGCGTTGAAGGAGTTGGATGGCGAAATAGTAGCAACCGAAAAGAGTTGTGAAGTGACATTTAGCGAACTTGAAAGTCAATGGAGTATTGCAAGAGAAGAAATGTCAAGCCATCTCGTTCAAATTTCCGAGGATTTCATAGAGGTGAAAAGCTGCGCAGAAAAGATGTACTTGGATCTTGCAAAGTCTCGGTCCTTATTATCTGCCGCAGACACAGCTATTGAAGAACTTGTTGACAAAAGTTCAGAGTTGGAAGACACCAATAAACAGTTACTTGTAAAGCAGGAAGCCCTTCAGTCGGAACTGTCTTGCTGGGAACAATATTCKGTGGAGCTTCAGAAAAGCAGTTGCCTCAGCTCTAGTCCTTGCAAAGATAGTAATGCAATTGCGATTTCAGGTGTCAAACCCTTCCATAATTATTTTGAGACACTCAAGACAGAGGTTGAAAAAGTAAGACGTGAGGTTGAAAGACTACGATCAGAGGTATTCGACAAGGACACCACTCTCTTGTCAGTACAACTGGAGCTGAGTGCTAGTATTGCAAGYCGSAGGGMGGGGGAAATTGAACTCGCTTGCCTTGTTGACGAAAGGAATGATCTTAAGCTGCAGCTCACCAGCATTAGCAAAGCACTTGCGAATGCGCAGGATGAGGTGAGATGCAGAGACGTGGAATTGAAAACTTTTGAATGTGAGTTGCATAAGGTCATGGATGTCCTCGTAAGAACAGAGGAGAAGATGGATGAATCATCTCTTGAATGGCGTAAGCAGATTGAAAAATTGAAGGCAGAAATGGAGGATGCAAAACTTTGTGCAAGTGAGAAGAGCACTGAAGCGATAATGGTGAGGAAGCAATTTGAGGACGGGCAGGCCACTTTGAAGGAGGCAGAAATACTTGTCAATGCATTAGTTCGAGCCAATGAAATTGCTAAGCGCGATGTGCTCAAATGGAAGTCGACGGGGGAGAAAATAACTCTCCAGAGTAGTGAGGTGCTCAGCATGATCGATGAAGAAGTGTCTGTGACCATGGATCATGTGGAGAAACATTTGCAGGACTTGGGTTCGGATATTYATGGGATGAAAACGCTGCTCACGGGCATTTGCTCTGAGAGAGCAGCTGGTTTCGACCATGAATTTAAGGAATTTATGAAGATTCAAATTTCTGAGATCGAGAGTGCTACGGATGGAGCACAGACGAAGCTTGCTAAGATGAATGCAAAGGTGACTGCCTTGGAGCAGAGAGTACAACATAGTGTCATGGAGAATGAGGCTCTGCAAATTTCTCTCGACAGAACTCAAGATTTGCTTCTTGGATCGCAAGCAGCTCTAGAGGATGCAATGCAGAACATGGGGGTGCAACAGAAAGGATATGCAACTACTAAAGATGAACTTCAAGTTGCACTGGCTTCCTTGGCTGGAAAGAGTGCACATATTTCAGAGTTAACTTTTGAGTGCGATCATCTCTCTACGAGAAATCAAGAGCTGGAGAGGTTACTTGCAGAGACGTGCGAAGAGTTGAGGATTACTGTGGCGAATTCAAAAGAGATGGAGATGCAAAAACTTGCATTGGTTGAGGCAACCGAAGTGCTGCAGGCGGAAAACAATCATTTACGTGGTCAGGTAAAACAGCTTGAGATTTCACTAGCAGATGCGATGTGCATGCAGCAGGTGGTGGATCAGGAAGTTGTTAGTCTCAGGCAGCAAAACGATTCTTATGAACATGAGATTCGCAAATTCGAAGTCGACCTCGCAGCTTCTCATGACGCGGTAAACGCAGCAACTGCGAAGCTTTTGGAAACAGAGGTTACTTTACATGCCCTCATCTCTGATCTAGAGAACAGCCGCAACAAGGTGGTGTGTATTCAGGGGAGTTTGGATGAGGCAGTTACCGAGGTTAATGATCTCCGGTTGCTTACACACGAACTGGGTGAGAGAGAGGTGCACTTAATGGCACAGGCAGAAACACAGAAAAATTTGCTGGAAAGTACTTCGGAAAAGTTCGTGCAATCTGAAGCTGAATTCCATGAAGCCGTGGAGATTCTGGCAACTATGTTAGAAAGCACTTGCAGTGAACTGCATGCTGCAGAGACCTTGAAAGCTGATCTAGAGAAAAACAAYATCAAATTTTCGTCTTTGCTTGCTTCTTTACAGCTGACTGCTTCTGAAGAGAAAGGGTTTCTCTCGGTAAGAGTAATGTGGAGTTTTTGTTTCTATTCATTTTTGTTTGTAGTTGGGCTTACTGAAGAGAGAAGCAGAACGGCAGCGTCTGCTCAGGGAAGACATAGAAATGGAGTCGCAGAAATTGAACAATCACATTTTTGTGACTCAATCTGCACTTGAAGAATCAAATACACGCAATGCTGAGGAGCTGAAGCATGCAATTTCTGCACTACAGGAAACTGAAAGGTGCCCAGAWTTTTCTCATCCTCTAACGTCTAGTAGCTGAGTGACCTGCACGAGTTCTGCACTTTCACATGTGATTGAAGKTGACTTAATATTTTTTTTGTGTTGCTTCAGGAAAGTGGAGGATAAAGAGTCTGAGATATCTCACTTCCGAAGAAAATTGGAGAATCTTGAGATTGCATCGAAGGACAAAGATGTTCAGGTGCACACTTATACTACCGTATCGAGAATCTCAAATTACAGGCTTATTGGAGTCCAGCATGAAATTGCAATCGACAAATTTCTTTTATCCCATTGAAGAATAAAAGTTCAGTGTCTCAATGCTCCCGTCGATAATCCTCCGTATTTGTAAAGCCCATCGCCACGTGAAGAATGTATCCTGTGAGTGCAACATTAATTAATGCCTGAAGTGTGGATYGAATGCAGATTAATGATGCCATGGCTCAGATATCGGACCTCTTGCTTGCTGCTGAAGTACAGAAGGCTGATTATCAGCAGAAGGTAAATTCCCGTATTTTATTGTCCTTTTTTTCACCGGCTTAATTATAAGTCTTGGATATGTAGAGATTGATTCATGATTTTCGACTCTTCTTAAGCTCGAATTCTTGTTACTCTTGATTAGCTGAAACGGATGGATAGTCAAGTGGAGCGATCGAAAACAGCTAACTGGGAAGTCCAATCTGGTTGYGCTATTCCCAACTCAATCGWAGTAGCAACCGAGATTGTATCCAACCCAGCGSAGGAGTCATTTTCACGAAGAGACATAACACATGTCTCATGTCAGAGCCGTATTAATGAGCTCGAACAACTTGCTTTATCTCGCCAGAAAGAGGTATTTTCAGGCCAGCACTCTTAGATGCCTTAGGATTACAGGATGTTAATACCAACAACTGCTTTACCGGAAAGATCTATGCTAAGCGCAATACAGTGTAATGTTTCACGGCGTCTGTTACCGTACTAACAAGAACATGATATAATACTGCCAATTCGCGAAGGAGTTGTCACTCATTAACAGTTTTACTCTCTTGTTTAGAGTTTGCTCTTCTCAAGACATTAATCTGGACCGGCTTCACTTGTAGGTATTCACGCTGCATACGAGACTAGCTGAGGCTGAGAGCATGACTCATGATGTGCTCCGAGATTTACTTGGTGTTAAATAACAGCACCTTCTGAAGATGCAATGATGTACTGGAGATTCTTCTCTAGCATGTGGKTCGACCCATATCCAGCCATAAGTGTCGTTGGAGTTACATTTGTTGTTTCCGTTTATCCTCACATCATTTTGCCCGTCATGCAGGGAACAGAACTTTCCAGTTTGAGGTCACAATTAAATGCCTACATTGAGGAAAGAGAGAGGTACGAAATTYGKCTYATCTTGTTTCCATCGATGATCTTGATAGTSAATTTAATTGAYTACCCGTTGTTGAACACAGGGGCTTTAGCTGATTCACACCCTAACTGTTTGTTTCTTTGTTTGAAGCTGGGTTGAGGAGATCAACCTGAGGCAGTGTGAGATTGTGACTGCCCGTGTGGCTGCTGAGAATTTACGCCAGAAAGAGCAGTTGTTGACGGATGAGATTGAAAAGTTCAGGGTAAGCTTCCAAGACGTTGATGAAGTAATGTCTTATCGGTGCTTAGACAGTGGGAGCGTCTATTATAACTTTTAGTGATTTCACTGCTACTATGGCCTTGAATCAAATTCAAAATTTCGTCTTTTGCCACAATGCCTCGACCGATGTCCTGCTCGATGAGTTGCGACTGATTTATCGATTATATCCCGGCGAACTACTCACCCAGAAATTGATTTYGGTATTGATGCGGGCCCTCGTGCTTTCTCTTACCGACCCTCGTTATGTCGTTTTTGCAGATTGAGAACATTAATCACCAGGAAAAGATTAGTGAGCTTGAAAAGGAGATCAGGAGACTCCCCTCTAGTCAACAGTCTTTCTATCAACAGATCAACCATCATGCTAAAATTAAGGTGCGGTAGTATCACAGCGTTGGTGTTGGATTGTTGGATAGGGGAATGAGTGTTGGATAGGGGATTAAGACCGCTTGGTTGAGGTGTTATGAAYGCTAACTGATACCAGGCAGTAGTTAGTGGTAATATAGATGCGCTTTGAAAATTCGTGAGCATCGCCCGTTAAGCAATTAAATTAGCGATTAATTGCTGTCACAGGCCATCATCTGCTGTCATTCTCGTCCCTTCAGCGAGGTCTGCTGATGGATCTCGCTTTTCTTAACCTAGGTAGGTCTGAAGTCTTGCGTGAAAAGGTTACCCATGGAATCAGTAAGGCTGAGGCACCAGTAACCGATCATTTTCAGCAATTTTGGAGCTGATGCGCGCAGTACCAGGTGGTGGGAAATTTTCCCACGTAGAAAGATAAGGAAATGTGGAGATTGCAAAATTTTCAGAATTTTATTTTCAAAATTGAAATTTATGTGAATTTTGAGAGCTAAAACATGCTCTTGACCAACAACTGATGTCTAGAGTCTCCCAATTATGATCATTCCAGAATTACTTTCCCGCTTACTACTTACTACTTTTTGCTCACTAATCCAAGACATGTGTCATAACCTTGTTGGTCTCAACCTTGAAAAGGATCAAAAAAACACATTCCAAGTTCGGTTGGAAATATTGCACTCCTATTGAAGTAGGTTGGGTATTGGTTGGTTACTGGTGCCTCAATCATAATGCCTTGTTTACATCATTTAGACAAGGTGAATGTTTATCTTTAGACTTATCCCATAAGTCATGAAATTTCATCTTTCCTTTGGCCCTTCTTTCTATTCTTACTCTAGTGTGTATTTGAATTTTTTATTCAACTTTTTTTTTTTGAATGACAAGAAGACACGATAGCATGCATTTTAATCACATTGAATTTTTTAATCTCTAAATTGAGGTTTTGGTCTTACACTTTCTCCATTTGACTACTATTTGAGAAAAAGGTAGGTTACATTCTATGGGATAGGGCATAGCAAATATATTATTTTTTGAGCGGCAAGATTATCATACATCTTATGCACTCTAGATTGACATCGTTCAATCAAATATTTTTTTTTTTGCCCTAAAATTTTTGGCATGAGATCATCTCTATGTTGGTAATATGTGTGCCAAATTTCAAGGCCAAAAGTTTGTTGCAGAGTAGGTTGTACCCTATTGTACAACCTAGAACAAAAGTTAACACTAACTAAGGTGAACCAACCAATTACCATCACCATTCTCAATTCCACCCTCATTTCTTCACATGGTATATTTTGAAGGGGAAATGTATACCCCACGTACATGAGGGGAGAATTGAGAAGGGATGTGGTAATGGGATTTCAAAGGGGAAATGTACACCACACGTGCATGAGGGCAAAATTGAGAAGAGGGGGTGGTAATGGGCTCGTCCACCTTATTTGCAACAAAGTAGCTTATCACACAAAGGCTCCAACAGCATGGATACACCACAAGACTATCAACCACTTGAGGCACTTTAACCCTTAAACGACGCCGCGGACGTTTATTGTCCTTTCGATGACAAAAAACTCATCTGGTGAGTGGACACTCACTAATTTTCATCCGTTTCTTTTCTGAAAGTGACCACATATATGTTAATCATCATGGGAAGTCAAATTTAGTGTTTTTAATTGCTTCCATATTGTGAGGTAGCCCTAATTCTATGAAGATAGTAAAGATTTTCACATGAAAGCGTTTTGTAGTTCCAGGAGCACTATCTACAGGGAAATGTTCAAAAAAGAGGCTCACAGACACAGTCAAATTATACAGTGTCGGAAGGTACCGGATTAGAGATAGCACTTTATAGATAAACTTCCACGTGATTTCCAGGAGGTCTCCCAATAACCTCCGTGATCATACGCAGGACTCCTACACCTCCATATGATCACTTTTAAGGACCATAATAATATCTCCCAATGGATCATGAGAAAGATTCCCCCTCTATGATATCAAAAAGGGCCTGACACAGGCGAATTTTACTTAAAACAATGTTAAAAGAGTAGAATTAGATAAAGACCATCTGCTCACCCCGTACAGTGCAGAATAACATCCGCTGACACAGATCCCCAACTTTTGAACTTCACAGTTCCGTCCTCACAAGCGCACTCTATCTGCATACAACAGCCCTCATCATAAACGCAACTATTGAAAAATATTTCCTATTGCAAAATGCACAGTATTGCCAGGAAGATGATCCAAGGATAAATGAGAGTTGAGTGACACTCCCTGTCCCGAAATAAATGTCCACAGCGTCGTTGAAAACGTTTGATACCAATTTCATTGTGAAAAACATAAATTCAGAAGAGTCCAAACTTTGTATTACCAAAAGCAATGAAGAATATTGCATGTGCTCATTACAACCTTAAGTAAAATTCAACAGAAAAAAGCCTCCACAGGACCTACTCAAAACAACCTAAATAAACAAGCTGTCCAATTCGGACGAGTATTACCGTAGAATGGCGATAAATGTTACTGTGCTGGCCCACAGGCTCACCGAAGTCGACCGGCGAGCCCCAAGTACGTCCGCTTATGTGCACCTCTTTGGCCACTTGGGCGATGTCCCTCGAGATGTCCTCCCCACTGGCCGCATTCCCTATCACCACCACAGTCTGACATACCGCATTGTAATAAAAATCCTAAAAAAAAACACTCTCACATAATCAACTCCCTCCCCTTCCGAATGTCATGAAAACAAACAGTCAAGGTGTTCTCTCTCACACTCTCTCTACCTGGTCAATGAAAGAACTCGGCTCCCTGTAGTTATGACTGTGCATTTGCACTCCCGGCCATTTGCTTATCCCTGCACTTGAAAAACGTGGAATCGAATCAAAATGAATCAAAATTCTTGAGTAATAGTGATAGGACACTCATTGAGAACAGTGTCGACAAAAGTGTTACATACAGCGAAGTCATGTCAAATCGGAGTATATCAAGCAAAACCAAACCTCTGATATACTCTCAAACGCGAAGATAATGGTTCATTGGCATGAGATGAAACTCTCACTTGTTCAAATTCAGAGGAGCTTTGAACTTTGCAAAGTAAGACGGCCGGGATTCCTTTCAAGCGGATTCATAAGAGCTCAACATGTAAGAGACAAATAAGCAACAAACTGACAGCGAAAGAAAGAAGTCCGCAAAGTATACCCGGAACTTCGGCAAGCTTGGGCTCCGAGTAGTGCCCATTGCAGACCACCACGGCATCAAAATCGTCCTCACGCACGCAATCTCTTCGTCTCGTCCTTACTTTCCAAGATTGTKCACTTCCGTTCCTATGCAACCCCACATACTCTACAACAGTGGAAAATTCCACCAAATTCAGAATCCCATAGAACTCYGCAAACTCCTGTAAGTAAGAGGCCACCTCYGCATGGCCTGGGAAGCGACGAGAGTCTCTCCCTGATCTCGGAAGGAAAGGAAAGTCCGTGAAACCCATGATCTCACGAGGTAGATTGGTGCGCAAGGACAAGTACATGCTGGAATGCACACGCTTTCGGTGGGTGAGAAGACCTAACACGTCGTCATTCTCGATCTCTGGGTCGTAAACCCAAACGCCGCCCACGCTCTCTGTCTGCTCGAATACGGTGACAGAGTGGCGCTCGTGAAGAAGCTCCCGGGCTGCCACGAGACCTGCGGCGCCTGCGCCAATCACCGCCACTTTGCACGATTGCAACGCTCCTGCACGCATGGGTGTAGGGTATCGTGCATGAGAAAACGACGATTTGTAAATCCTAAATTGGCAGTGCCGAGACATTTGACATCCAATTGGGGTCATAGAGGCGTGACATCGCTTGCATTGCCTCCGTTTGTTGTGCGAAATCGCAGCCCCTTTGAATCTGGTTTGTCGGGACAAATTTAGAGTCTGTTGTGATATTCGGAAGGTGAAAGTGATGTGTTGTAAATCTGGAGCAAGAATAGTGAGGGTTTGAATCTACACTAGAAGTGGGAGAGCTTCATTTGAACTCTACCTCTTCATGAACAAGAATCTGACTCCCGAGGTATCACCAACTACGCCAATAGGTGCCATGAGATGGAATCATATCATAGACTAGAAGGAGACGAGTTCTGAACCCTAAATTACAAGCATCTTGTAAAACCCGACATCCAATTGTGGCGTSGGGTAATAGAAGCGCGACATCGCTAGACTTGCCTCCGTTTGCTGCGAATTCCAAGTCACTTTGAATCAATATTTTCGAGACGCATTCCGAGTCAGTTGTGATTTTCGGAAGGTGGTACTGTAGTGGTTGTTGTAAATCTGAAGCAAGAATTATGAGGGATTGAATCTACAACAAAACCTGAGGAGCTGCCTTCTAATTCTACCGTCTTCATAAACAAAATTCTGACCTCCGAGGTGTCACCAAGCAAGTCAATAAGTGCCATGAGATGGAATACTATCACACTAGAAGAAGACGAATCGTGAACCCTAAATTACAAGCGTCTCGCAAACCCCGATTTCAATAGTAGGGTGTTGCAAATGACGCGCACTTACACATGAATTACCTCCATTTTTTGTGAAATCGAAGCTCCTCGCCGATAATTCCATGGTGCAGCAGCGACTCGCTGTGCTGTTGCTCCAACGCCGTGCCACAGTTCCTGATGTGCGAGGAATGCGCCTCCTTSTGCCAAATTCGAGCTCAATAGGAATGGAAAGGTTCCACGAAGCTGTAGAAGATGACGACGACGACGATGTCGAGTGTTGGCAGTGGGCCCCTCGCGAAGCGCACGGCTCCTTCAGCCAAATTCGAGCAGCTTTTGCACTTGTTGTCGCTGTTGTTGTCAGAAGAATCATGGTGGTGCTTTGGTGCAACATCCTCCTCATCGGTGAACGCGATTGTCTGAAGTTTCAATGGCACTTCTACGGCAGTCACGTCACCCCATTTCTGTCTATTTTACCATACTCCAATCCTATGATTTTCTAGTGCACTAGCTCTTCTGATGAGATCTTTCTGTGCCTCGCTTTCGCCCTTTTGTCGCTCGGCACCGATTGTGATTTTCATAAGCTGTTCAAGTTGCTAAATGGGCTGAAAATTCTAATTTAACACTGGCATGCGCATGTTTTGTAGCTAGAAAATTCTTTTGGTCGAAGCTTTGCTAAACTCGAAGACATTTGTGAGCATGCATACATCACAGCATTCACTCGGCACTTCGTATTTGAACCGAGGTGTAATTTTATTTGTCGGTTCTTCAACCGATTGTTTCTGCAAACTTAAGAAAATGACCGGAATGTCATAAAAGAATTACGGTTTTTACTGAATGAAATGTCTAAGCTTGGGCAACAGCCGAATGACCACTCATGGGGAGCCACCGAAGGACATGTGAAAACTGAAGGTGGGCAAAAAGCCGAATGACCCCCATTAACTCCCCGTTCACTGCTTTGGACGTCACTAGTAGTTGCAGTACTGTAAGCTTGGCCAGCACTTCTGTAAAATCACGTGTTTTGAGAGTTATATAAATCCAAAACATGCTCTGGTTTTTGCACAATGTGCATTCATTGCTTAAAATCCAGGTCCTTTTGTTTTTTACAGAACTTTGATTCCCAAGCACTCAATGACCACAAAGTAGTCACTTGGSCAATAATGAAGGTTTAAGAGTGAATCCTCATGTATATTTCCAAAAATAAGCATAATATCTGCTCCCAGTTTGGAATGAATGGCTCTGGAAAGAATTTAGTCCAAACACGGAGCCATTGCCTAAAATAGCACTTTAAAACGACCAGCTTTGAAACTCCAAAGAAGAAAATTCTCGRCAGAAACTAAAAAGCGTGGAGATCAAGTAATGCATGGTAGTTAACCTCTTCACTTACTTACATCGTCCTCTGCATTCTGACCGCTGCGTACAAAGYCAACAAGCTTCTCACTCTCTACAAGGCTTAATTCCTTCTCACTYTCTACAAGACTCGCACCAGAATCGGATGCTCGCTACAAATCAGGTCAATAATATCTACACCTACGCTCTACAAAGCGAAACGCTCGCTGCTTTGACCACTGGGAAAATTTTCAAGGGTCGAGAAACGAATTGTATACTCTGGCTACATGATACCAAGAAACTAAATTTTAGTGTACAAATATCCTAGCCCTAGCTTCAATTGAGTACTTTTTCCTTAGAATTCCAAACCTTGGGTCATGCCAGAGTTCGAAATTCCAGCTAYAAGTTTCCCAATCTGGTCCCGAACGATGCTGAGTCCCAAAATCTCATCTCAAAGTATGAAATCCCTTGTAGAGATTCAAATTGCGTCTTCCAAATCACCTCCATTCACAGAGTAGTAGRCTYGRACTTTGATGATTCCAAGAATGAAATGAAGAACTACCGTCGAGATCCTGGAAATGACAATGTTCTTCCAACTGCAAGAGTTCATTGCACAAAGTTTCAGAAACATGACTAAACTGAAACAGCAATTGCGAAAGCCAATTGATTGAGCAATAGAATTGGAAGGAGCAGGAGCAGGAGTTGAAATCAATCCACTTACATTGCGAGTTATGGCGAACAATCACAACAGACAAGGGCGCTCTGTTTGGAGGAAGCTGCAGTCGCATCTTGTACAACTTCGAAGTGATCGGATTTCGCATACATAACACAACGTCGTCATCAATCCCCGTCTCCAGTTGCAAAGCCTCCGTCAATTCCATCAAGGTGTGTCCCCTGAATAGAAAGCTCCCAAACGTATCGTCGTCATGGGCGAACACTTCCCCATTGTCTTCAGCCACCGTGTAAAAGATTCGTCTATAATCAGAGGGTGATTTCACTCCTGAGGAGTAACTCGGCGAGCTCGTGTCAATGACGTTGATATCCGACACTTTCGGCTTCCTGGGCGACGGAGAAAAAATCTTGTCCTCGTCATCTTCATCGTCATCGTCGTCATGGCGGGTGGCGAAACGAGTGGGAATCTCCGAGATTGTAGTACGGTGTCTGGGTTGCCGTGGTGGAGCTCGTGGGCTTGGCGAAGGAGTACCGTCTTCGTCTTCATCTTGGACAGGATCAGGATTTGGAAGAACTGGAGCTCGGCCTCGTCGCGGCGAGCTGTCT
This sequence comes from Pleurozium schreberi, assembly GCA_006891605.1. Classification (NCBI taxonomy): domain Eukaryota; kingdom Viridiplantae; phylum Streptophyta; class Bryopsida; order Hypnales; family Hylocomiaceae; genus Pleurozium; species Pleurozium schreberi. Next base: position 22,109 of record VACF01000050.1, read on the forward strand.
ACGGATTGTTGAGAAGGTGGTGGTGCAGGTTGGCGTTGGCGTCGTGGTGGACTTGCAATGGGCGAGAACCTGTCTGAGACAGGAGAAGAGCTCTCGGACGCTGMTGGAAGAGGAAATTCAATATCTTCGGGTGCTGAATGGCGGCGTGGCCGCGGCCGGGGCATGTACAGAGCTGTCTGCACTGAACCTTCTGGACTTTTTGAGCTGCCTGGTCCTTGTGCATAACGCGGTGGCGGTGATTTGGGTGGTACTACGGGCTTCTGTGAACACACACMCCGAAAGCAATAAGTATCGTAAGAAAACAACAGAACATTCTGTAAACATAAACACCACAACAAGAATTGAATGAGAGCACCACAACACTCCGTGAACACGCACACCAAAAACAATAAGCATGGTAAGAAAGCAACACAACATTCAGCGAACACACACCAAAAACAACAAGATCTAGTAAGAAAACAACACAAAATTGTTGACTAATTTCATGAAAGGAGCTTTAGCCAATTCATTAGCCAATTTGTTAAAAAATTGTCAAAATGAGCCAATAATGTATGGTTATAGCAAGTTGCAACAAAATATTGAAGAATCTAGGATATTCTGTTAAAATGGCTATCAAAGTTATGCCTGTAGCAAATCTGCTAAGTTTTAAAAGATCTAAAAATCATTGTCACTTAGTCCATAGCTGCAATCCTCTACCAGACAGCGATATTCTTTCTTGTCTTCTCAAAACTAGAACGAAGCTATAGAATAATTGCTACCAAATTAACATTTGATCGCTATTTTTACAGAGTATTTTAGAATGGTTGGTAATCTCGTAAAGACTTACTATGTTTAGCACATCATTCGCAAAATTTGACATTTTTTTAACAAACTGATTAATTGCCCCCMAAAGCTCCTAGAATGAAAATTTGGCATCTAACTTCTAACTATCTCAGCTAAAACTCCCACAAAAACAATCAACGCAACAAGCTTCTCCAACCCCTGACAAAAACGAGACCGAAATTCCGACCCATTTCGGCTAAAACTTCAGTAATTACAATCACTACAGCAAGTTTCTCGAACCCCTCACCACGACGAGACAGTCATTGCAGGAGCCAAAGCAAGCAAAAGAAGGCGCACCTGTTTGTGAGGCGGTGGTGGAACTGGAGCTGCAGCAGCCGGCCCCTTCCTCCTCACAACATCCACATCCCACAAAACCACATGCTGGTTACTCGCCAACACAGGCACATCGTGCGTGACGGAGTTCCGATACGGAGGCATGCCTCCATTCGCCCTCAGGAAYTTGTCGCCCTTGGTCCGCAGCTTCACAAACTCACCCGCCCTGAGCGGCTCCCACTCCACATTCTCCGCCCGCGAGTCGAAGCTCTGCATCACCTTCTTRCCCGTGGCGCCCAGAAGAAACGGGTAGTCGGAGGCGATGAGGWAGAGGTCGTACACGCTCTTGAGGCGGATGGCGTTCCGCTCAGGCACGAGCTCCACGCGCCAGATCACCCCGTACGAGTCTTGACCCTTCTTCTGGGCTACGCTGCGGCGGTCGTCGTCCGCCCAAAGAAACTTGCCCTTGTGACCGAGCAGGCGCACCGAGTGCACGTCTTTGAAGAAATCCATGTCGGGGGTGCCAAGAGGGTGCCTGCGGAAGACACACACATGGTTAGCGCTCATTGCGCAATACAAGTCATTGGATTCTCAGTGTTCTAAATCGACTGTTGGCAATGAGTTGCAACGTTTTCAAGTTCAATCGTATCGAGGGGATTGTTGTTCATAGCTAGAGGAATAAAAAACTCACTCACATAGGAAAAGGCACAACCTCAAATGTAAACATGGCAACACAATATTGCAACCAGTATCACGAGCTCTTACTTTGATCCTCTGAAAAAGCGATTCATAGCGGAACCTCAAATGAAAGCATGGCAATACAATACTGCAACCACGTTCACGAGCTCTTACTTGGATCCTCTRAAAACGCGATTCATGACCGCTATGAAGCGCCTAACCCAAAATTTCATAAGCAAGTCTAATCGCACTCTCTACAAACACTGAACAAAAAGTACTCCCCACCCGCTACACACGCGAAGTATATCACAAGAACTGCAAACTCGATCGTCACTCGAAAGCTACACACCCCCACCCTAACCTAGAAACGTGAAATTTGCAGTATCAAGACAATAATCAACCTACCTCGCGGTACGTCCTTGCACGACCTCCAACGCTTCGAAGCAGCTCCGTCCCTGGTCCCAGCTACACCAAGTCAAGGTCCCCAATTCCCCAACGAAATTGAAAACCCAATGCCACGACCACGTCCAGAAGCCGCCCAGACGCCCCACGAGCTAGTCAGAATTTTTTAAGCTCACGCAACCCGAACACTCTCCGCAACGAAGAGGAAGAAGAGGAAGAAGAAGAAGGAGAAAGAGAAGAACCGGAAAAATACTGAAATTTCACCACAGCGGGACTTGATTGCGATTGCTAGGAAGACGCGGTGCGTGTGCACTGTGCAGTGATCGGACGCTCCCGAGTCCCGACACAACGTGACTGACGAGCTTGGGAAGTCGGTGGGTGGGGATGGCAAAGCATCCGAGGAAGGTGTCAGATACGTTAGTGGGACCACTGTAGATGTCTGCGAGCAAGCTGGCCATGGTCAGAAAGGCGCAGAAGGTTAGCAGCTGGGGACGCGTTACTCGCGGCGCTCGCGTTGTGGGAAGCGGAGGGGCAGGGGCAGGGGCAGGGGAGGTGCCGGGTCGTTGCGGGGATAGCGGGGGTCCCGCTAAATTTACTTGGGACTAGGGTTTTGGACTTTCCAATAGACTCAGAGACACTCAATCTGTAGACGAAGAATTTCGCCCTTTCTTCGAGGCCGGTACAGTATATATAAGTACATGCTAGTACAATGTTTCTTCCTTTTTATGGTAAAGTGGGAAAACCCAAACCCAMCACAAATTGGGTTGTGGGTAATTYGAAGTCTAAAAACAAAACAACAAAGAAATGTGTAGGAAGGGAATAAATGCACAATCAATTTTTTTATTTAGGCAAATATAAGACGAGAACAGGGGTACAAATTTTTTGAAAGTGGAGTGATAAAAACAAMTCATAGGTAGCCTTATTGATGAGCAGCTACATTTAGAAGCTCCCCCTTCCAAGGTGTCAAAAGTGAAAAAAATGGAGCYGAAATTATATTATTAATATTTAAAATACTTTGCTACCTCATAATGCAACAAGCAATGGAAAGGCTMATTAGAAACTTAAATCCTCATGTTATATGAGCATTGAAGCCTTTGTACTCCATYGTAATAACAACCTTTGAACTCGAGCTGTAATAATAGTGTAATTTAACCGAAAGCTATCATATTTCATCCATTAATAATTTCAAATATATTCATACACCACTTGCATTCAGGTAGAAGCACCCATTATCTTTGATTGAAGCAATTTTAGCATAGTTGGAGGCTTGGTTTCCTAAAAAGAAATTTTTTTAGCAGTATTGGGACTGAAAATCATGAATTTAAATAAAATAAAATAAAAATTTGAATAAGGCATTTTTTTCCTATGAATTTTCAAAGTTAGACTCACTAGAACACCTAAATTTGCAATCCTAGTAAATTTACCTCGATTCTCACACCAAAATCTTAAAAAATTAGAGCCCACCAACCATGGGATGGTTCCTTAGTACTTTTGAGGACATTTTCAAGGGAACTCTAATGTCTAACAATTTATACACTCAAAAGCATGGGTGCTCCTACCTTAGATGTTTTTTAGACCATGATTTAGAAGATTGTGGGTTCCCGGGCTATGGGAACACATTGGAAACTCTAGGAACTCTACCATGTAGGCAGTCCAATGTGACCGAGAGACTGCCACATCAGATAATAGTAATTAATTAATATTTTTTAATTAATTATTAAATATTTTAAAAATATTTTTTTAAATCAATCAGTTTTAGTTTTTTTCTATTTTTTAGCATTTTTGAGTCTTTTTTTTTGTTTTTTTTAAATTGAAAGTTTCAAACCAACAGTTGCTAGTTCCTTGTAGGGGGGAAAGACAGCCCTGAAACAATCTCCTACAAGGCTGAAAATACATTTAATGCGGGGGCTTATTTCAAGCTACAATCTAAGGCAAAGCTCCATTTTGGAGGGACCGCCATTTATCATTTGTACTGTCATCCCCAATTCATTTGCATTTTCTTTCTGCCTCCATCTTTGTTGCCCAAGGTGCGTTTGTCTTGTTGGAGTTGTGATTGTGCCTTCATGAGGAAAAAAGTTTGTATGCATTATCTTCAGTTTTTTTAAATTTGTTTTATTGCCTCTTCTCTCTTAATTAGGGAAAAAGACCATCAAACATTTGTAACATGAGTTTTTTCTTGAATCATGAGTTTTATCTTGGTTATTTTGCAAAGATGGAAGAGGTTTCGAACATTAGAAAGAAGAATTGTAAGGAATTGTAAGTCAACCATAAGCCATAGTCAACAAGAACATCCTAATTGTGGAAGAGAGATTTGTGTGCATGCTAGCAATGGAGAATTTTAACTTCACAATTAAGGGCCTATAGCCTACAAATAGCACCTCTATATAGGTGGGTAGGAAGGGCTCACAACAAGTTCCACGTTTCTCAAAGTCTTGAGATAACTCCATCCACTTTTGTTTTTATAGTGAGTTATTGTGTTGATTCCTACAACTAGCAAAGAGCACACTTTGGGGATGGTGAAGCTTTTAGTAGACACATACTAACTTGTCAATGCTACCTTGCTTGACATTCCAAGCTTCAGGCAATACACACGGCCACGGTTGCTTGAAGTGGCTTTGAATTTGTTTGAGCCCGGTGTTGCAAAAGTTTCCCACTCCAACACAGGCTAGCAACACGGGGAATCGGATTTGCCCACATTCCGAGGTGCCACCTCATGTGCAAGGACTTTTCTATTTACAAGTGCCTCGAAACTTGAAATAAAAAACAAAATATAATCATACTGCGGTGCAAAGAAGACTCCCCATTTGGCGGTGTCTTCATCACATTTGGCCGGCCTAGCCACTTTTTTGGCTTCGTGGAGTGTGCTATGGGATGATAAAAATGTTTGGGCCCAGCCGCTAACAGAGTTTGCGCCATATCTTGCGTTGTTGTGGGGATGCTCTTAGTTATCCAAAAGGAAGTTGAAAATGAAATTGTCTATGTAGTCTCTTCACTACTGCAAAACTTGTAACTTCTTCATTCCGTAAAATAGCGACAAAACGTGGTATGAGTGAAGGAAGTCATGAACAACAAATTGTAGGGCCAACTTGACTACTAACATTAGATCATTTTCAATGAAAAGCAACATAGCATTTAATCTCTTGAATGAAAAATGATAGGGTTTGCTCTAGTGCTTCAAATAAACAAAAATGCAAACAAGAATTTCTTTTTCCACTATAAGAAACACGGGTTTCCTATAGTGTTTCCTTCTTCCTAATGAATACTATACAAAAGCTTGAAGAGGCCATACAAACTAGAAGAGAGAGCACAAATTTCCCATGAAGTTTCATTAAACTTGTATATCAGATGGAAAAGTTATAATACTTTGAATTGGACTTCAACACTATGTAGGGCCGTTAGGGGGTGAACTCCRCCTTGTGGGATTATTTAAAATTTAAATGGTGCAGTATAGTTCATAGCTCATGTTTTTGGATTCAATTTCGGCATGAATTGAAAAGTTAGTCAACCAATGCGATTGTTTTGTAGCAATTATCATAAATCCCTCAACCATTGTATAGTAGTAATTGACAACAATATTTAGAGATTAGCATAGCTCAATGTCATTAAGTTTGTAAGAGGGTGAAAGACCGATGGAGTTAGATTACTAGCCAATGGGAGATTGCTTTGTTGTCTATGGTAGCGAGCTCTAAAAATACTACAGCTGAAATCAAATGTGATATCTTTGAAGTTTGAAGGTTTAAAGTAGAAACACCCAGAAGCGTCTTTCTTACACCTTAGATTGACCTTAAATGTGTTCCTAGACTGTAGTTAATGTGTCCTCCAAATGCTTAACTTTGATTCATTGATGCATTTGAAGGACACATACTTAACTCTAATTTGTTGACTATTGATTTTTGTAGTTGTCTTTGTTACAATTCACACACCCTAGATTGCTACTAAATGTGTCCCTAGATTGTAGTTAATGTGTCCTCCAAATGCTTAATTTTGATTCATTGACGCATTTGAAGGACACATACTTACCTCTGATTTGTTGACTGCTAATTTTTGTAGATTTCAATTTAAGGTCCACCTCTGTGACAATTTTAGTGGGTCTAAAGAAGCAATGCTTAAGAAATCATAGAAATTACATATCACATTTGAATTTTTTTTAATATTCATGATTTTCACTTGCTAAAACTTCAAAAATATTATTTTGGGAATAGGTGCCTTGAATTATGCTAATTTACTGATATTAGCAATTTTGGGTGTTTCCACTATATGTATTTTGGGAAAAACTACAGCCGTACAGCGAGCTTTTGAGAACCCTAGTAGTTGTGATCCAAGGGTTTTGTTTTTGGCAAAATAGTGCCAAAGTGCATCCTCATAAAATAATTTGGCATAAAAAAGGTGACAAATCATGAAGTTTTTTACCAAAAACCTTCAAATTAAAAAAAATATTCAATGAAATTGCCAAATTGCGGATGAAAATAGAATTATAGATAAGTGATATGTATTGATGTGATATTTTCTACCCAATATGTGGATAAATGTTGAAATTTGGAACACCACTGCAACAACTTATATTGTCACTTTGGCTCTGTATAAAAAAATGAAAAAATGCCTTGTTATGATTAAGAATACTTGAAGTTTTTTGGTAGTTGCCCTAATAATTATGCTAGGACACTAATGAAATTTAGTGTTAATACACTAAAAATTAATTGATTCGCAAATACTATAAGTTTTTTTTCTTGATGCAGAGTTTTATAAAATGCATGGATATGAATAATAATGAGAAAGGGAACCCCTATAAACATGGTTTGTAAAAGTATTCATCAAGAGTTCAATTGCAAACTTGTAGCATTTTAATAAACAATTAGTGTGATTAACACTAAATTTCATTTTAAAGTTATAGCAATTATTGCAGATTGTAGGATAACATTTTTTCAATCTCATGACATATTTTACTCCCTCTCACAAATTTTACTTTGTTCATGGAAAACCCCCCTTTCGCAGTGGCTCCAATATCATTGCTTTTCAATCTAATGCATGTAGGATTTAAGAATCTTTGATAATGGCTTGCATTGTAATAGGCATATTAGGGGTGATCCTTTGCAATTGCTCTATAGATAATGATCATATACATCCTAAATTTGTTTGTATCATTTCTTCTTTGTTTTTTGGCTTGCTCTAGTGTTGCAACAAATCTTTGACTATCACCCAAAGGTTTCCTATGGTGAATTAGAAGGTTAATTTAACTTATTCATACCATGAGCTTGCCTCCACTTCTATAAAAATTGTTATAAAATATTCAAATACACTTTACAGCAATGCCAACACAATCTGTAGTTTGAAAATCCATGCATTTTCAAGTATGTAAGAGCATCTTCAAATTCATGGATTTTACTGTTGAAGCTCCTTTCCAAGGAAGAAAAAATTGTAAGTTTTAGAGGACCTTAGGATTAGGGTAGATTAGCCGAATTCCATTCAATGTCCAATTCCCTCCCCTACTACTGGTTCCAATACCATCCAAATAACAACCAAATCGATTTAGAAAATATCCAAATCCGTTCATTTTTTCACAAAATCAATGCATTAATGTTTCAATGGGGTAATATATCAGTCCTTCAATGGTGAGTACTTAAGTGCCATTACATACATGAAAAGGTGATAAAAGGAACATTTATGACTATACTCTGTAGGTGCTTTTGTAATTTTCAGGTCATAACACTTCAGAAATTCATAGAAATTACAATTTTAACTGAAAAATGCTCATTCCACTTGGTTTCGATTTGTGAAACAAGCACACACCTCAGACAAAATATGTGTTGTGCTCCTCTTGGAATCGGCCCCAAGTTATTCAGATTCCAAATCAGGGTGGTAATAGGCTATCCTACCAACACACAACAACGCCATCTCAGAAGCTCAGCTTAACTTACTCCATGGCCCGAATGCCGGGTTGATCGCCAACTCATCGATCTCCTCCGAAGTACTCCCGACGAACGCCCTTTACCGTTGCACTTGGTGCTGGCCTGAAGCAAATGTCATGCTATCCCTTCTTGGAAAGCCATTGCAAGACACATCACTGTTTGGGTTTAGGGTTTAGCCATCAACTTCTTTATTCAAATCAGAATCCATWCATACCCTTGTAAAACCTGACAGCAACATTCTAACCTGTGAATGACAGAGGACCCTTGCAATAGTGCCGAAGTATATGTGATCTTTTCTGCAATTGGATGTTGTTCTTTCTTCCAGTTCGAAGAAAACACGGTGCACGAAGAATGAACTAATTTGTAGGGYCAACTTCATTTCATCATGCATGATAGCTGAGTGGTTGCAAGGATGCTATGCAGTAGGCCAGGTCCGCAAGCAGCTATGGCGAACGCTGGAGGAAGCAAGCAAGCAATAAGCTTATATCCACTCCGGGAGCTGCACATATATATTTGCATGGCAAGCTAGGTCACGGCTTCTTCATCTCTGCTTGGTTTCCCTCAGAATGGACGCGTGGCGGGTTATTAGAGGCTAAATGCGGAAGGTGGACGTCGAATTCCTCGAGAATTTGGAGTGCCGTTTCTTCCCCTGCGGAAGTGAAGAAATGGTACTTTCGACCATTTTCTCGTGAAGTTTTTTGTCCTTTGTACTTGTATTTTACCCTCCGCCTCCGTTGCTTTCACCCGTCGCACTGTTCAGCTCCGACTCCGTTGCTTTCACAAGTCGCAGCTTCGTATGTCGTAATAACAATATAATAAAAATTCTTTGAAATTTTGTATGTATTTGGTTTACATTAATAAGTTGTTAGCGTTGCTCGAACTCTGAACTTAATTATGTTTCATTCGTACATAATAGAAAAATTTAGCTTTATTGCTCTACACTCATGCTACCCTCATGTCCACGGTCTTCTTTGTTATAGTGTTATGTTTGAGAGCACATAAATTGTGATGATCTATTCTCCTTTGAGCTGTGCAGTGCAGATCCAGTGCATCAATCTGGTGATTTTAAACCCTGGCAATCTCAATTCTTTTGCAAGTTCCGTGACTGTGCTTTGAATGTGAAGGTTTCTTACTGCATGTGTTTCTCTTTATTTGTGTTTCTCTTGATTTGGACAGACCATCTCATTGTACTCAGACAAAAAGATTTTCCGTGCTTAATTACCCCACCGAGTTTGGCCGGTAAATGAATTTTCAAGTTTTGATTCTCCATGCTCAACACACCAAAAAGGGGTGTCACACCTCCTCCATGCACAACAGCTCCCCATTGGCTCCTTGTTTCTCTCGCCAACTTTGAATTCTCCAAGAAAATTGAATTCTTCGAGAAGCTGTGACTACCCCTACTGATGATACCGTCGGATTTTCAGAAACTCTAAACCTTGAATAGTTGCAGACATCCTTTAGGGAATTAAAGAAATCATCTTTAAGTTAGGGGAGGCAACCCATTTCTGATCAAATAAGCAATTGTGCATATTTGGAGTGCAAGTTTTCTGAATGTGGAAATTTTCCCATGTACAACAATAGAGTTTGGAAGGATTGCATATTTTCCAAAATTTTATTACATAAAATGAAATTACTAGTAATTTTTTAGTGGAAGATTCTTTTCAACCTATAATGGTGATATAGTCCTTTCTATTTCTGACCATAGGCTATTTGCAAAATCGACCAAGGGCTCATTGCAATATTGAGGTCCTTGCAACCAATCTTAATGAGGCACATCTACTCTATGGACTGTGTCATAACTTCATGGAAAGGCAACAGTCTATTGATTGGAAATGGGGAGGTGATCGGAAATAGGTTGCCTCCCCTAGAGAACAAAATAAAACCCTCCGAGAAACGCTTCTACAACTACGGCAGAATGACAAGTGGACCCCATGAAGCATCTTCCCCTYACTGTAGAATGTACAGTACTGTACAGGGGAGTGAGACACGAGGCAAGGGTTTGGGAGCTCCATCTTCGACCACTCACGCGTTTCTTTCTGCGACTGGAATGGGTGGGTGTCCATTCTCACTCTCTTCTAGCTTCGCGTCGAGCCTTTGATTTGTGTTTCTTTCTTGCTTTCTGCAATCTGAGGTAGTACTGCTGCGTTTTTTTGGTGCTTCCGCGGCGGAGCCTTAGAAACCTTGAAACCGTGCTTCTGTAGACTCGTCTTCTCGACTTGAGACGCGTATGTCGATTTGAAAGCTCATGCTTTCTTTGTGATCGCATAGATCGGATGCACTGGTCTTAATCGTGGTGTTAATTTTGTACGAAGACGTTGTGGAGTAATTGACAAACATCTGGAAACCTCTCGGGTCACGACTCCCCAAAGTTGTTCGTGCTGAAGCGCAGGTATGTAAATCTTCTTTTCTATTCTAGCTTTGAGATTTTAGGGGTTTTGGCAAGTGATGAGAAGGCTGTGTATGATTTGTGCGACATCGAGACGTCCGTGGGTGTCAAATTTTCTTTTGATTCTTTTGCCATTTTGAAAGCGAGGAGGGGTTGCACATTGTCTGTTTCGATGTCTTACTTTTGAATGCTCCTTGCTAGATGAATATTGTGAAGTACAAGTGGATAGAGAATGCTTGATTTGTCATGCTCGAATAGGGTGTTRTGATGCAGCAGTATTGCGGTTCTTTCTGATGGAGATGTTGTTTTGCATTTTGCATCGAGGGTTGCAGACACGGTAAGAAAAGGTGGATGAGAGTGTGAGTAGTTTTATGCCAGGTCCCTATTGTAGTTGGTTTGCACACTATGTCAATGTTGTCTCTGAATTTCTTCCTTCAATTTGGGACTGTGGTTCAGGCTGCGCCATCAATGTGCATGCTACTCTGGAGTTTTTTTTGACAAAAGAATATCTCTTTGTTGATATTCGTTTGAGGTCATCAGATCTGACGATGTGGGGAGAGGCGTACTCAAAAAGATCCTTGCATGTTGTTGGAGATCGATATTGAAACTTCCAGGTATTATTACTACACTTGCTCTCTATCTGGAATTCGGCTTTGGATATTGATAGTGGGATCTTCCCAGTTAGTCGTGTAGCCAGGCCGACTTCGTGTAGTATGGCCGCAAGGGCTTGCAAGCGCACGTGCAGCTCCTGCTTTCGGTTTGCGAACACCGGGATTTGCCATAGCCAAGGCGAGATTAAGACGAAACCGGTGAAATGTAATTGGCAAGAGATTGAGTGTTTGCCTTAGCCACGAGATCGCTGCTGAGGTTCAAAAGCTCCGAATGACCGTAGTCGGGAGCCCCGAATGAAAATTCCACTGGTTGTGAGTCGCCACCTTCTCTTGGAGCTTCTCGACGTTTCTCACTGTTGGGCACCGGGGTTGAAATGGGTCTAGATCTAGCAGTAGGTTTTATTTTCATCCTTCGGAGTTCGGGGGCGCTTGGAGGCGGTGGATTCAGCGATGCGTGGACGCTGTTTTATCCGGATTCGTCGGGTTTTAGGGCCACGCTGTTCTGGTTCCGGATTTGGTTTTGGGAGAACGATATGCGAATTGCTGAAGACGATTTTTGGTTTTCCAGTCGCTGGATTTTCCAGTTGTGTGAGTGCCGTGTTTTTATTGAAAATGCTTGTTCGTATTTATTTGCCTTTTTACCAGTCATTATGCTTTTTTGAGGACTCAGTGTCGTTGTCGTTGTTGCATGCTTATGTCGTGGGGATTTATGAGTTTAGTGGTGTTCTCTGTGTGGTCATTTTTATGTAAGTCATCGAAATGTAATTTCGTTCAGTGTAGCCTGTTGAGAGTAGGTTCTGAGGAGTGAAATTTGAGGACTTTGATGATGGCGCGATTTCTTTCGGTCATTGGATTTGGTGTGTACATGGGTCACAATTGCGTAATTTATAAAAACCCTATACCTTGAGCAGTTTCCGATACCCTTCGTTTGAGTCAGGGAATCAAGGAATCATCTTTTGGGAAGAAAAAAATATCTCCAAGGAACACTCCTACGACTATTTGTTACACCAGAATCATTAGTGGATCCCTTGGACTCGGTGTGGTATCCTCACTTTACTGTAGAATGTACAGTACTCTAGAGTGGAGTGACTCACCACGGAAGGGTTTGGGAGGTCCTTCTTAGACCTATCACGCATTTTCTTCTGTGCGTAGTCTGGGTTGCTTGACGGTGTCCATTTTCACTCTCTTCTAGCCTCGCCTGACGAAGTGGGTGTTAGACCTTCCATCTACGCTTCTTTGTTTCTTTTATTGCAATCTGAGGTTGACCTCCTGCGTTTCTTGGGTTTTTTAAGTAGCGGAGCCTTAGAGTCCTTGAAACTGTGCTTCTTTGCGGATTCATCTTCTCGACTTGGGATGCGTATTTGGATTTGAAAGCTGATGGTTTCTTTGTGCTGGCACAGATCGTATGCACGGGTGTTAATCWTGTACGAAGGTGTGGATGAGTAGTTGACAAACATCTGGAAACTTCTCGCTTGCTGGGTAACAACTCCCTTGGGTTGTTCATGTTGAAGCGCATGTAAGGACATCTTCTATGCCTTTCTACTGCTTTAAGATTCTAGGGTTGTTGGCAAGGGATGAGAAGGCTGTTTATGATTTGTACGACATCCAGAAGTCCATGGACCGTATCAAATTTTCTTTTGATTGTTTCGCAATTTTGAAACCGAGTAGAGAATGCTTGGTTTGTTATGGTAGAATAGGGTATTGTTGTGGTGAAGCAATGTTGCGGTTCTCTCTAATGAAGATATTGCTCGCCTTTGCATTGAGGGTTGCCACCAAGATAAGAAAAGGTGGACGAGTGTTTCAGTACTGTTATGCCCTTTCGGGGATGATTTGCACACGATATCAATCTCGTTTCTAAATTTCTTCCTTCAATTTGGGACTGTGAAATTCAGGTTGTGCCATGAATTCGTAATTTACTTTGGAGGATTTCTTTGACAGAAGAACATCTCTTTGTTGATATTCCCTTGACGTTGCCAGATCTGACGGTGTGGGAAGACGGGTACACGAGGCGATCCCTGCACATTGTTCGAGCTCAATATTGAATCTCCCGAGTGTTCTTACCACACTGTATCTGTATCTGGAAGTTGACTTTGGATATTGATATTGGAATTCCTTGGAAGGAGCTTATTCCAATTCCAATTCTAAGCCAAGTACTATTAGTACAATGAACAGTGGTATTGATCCTCCTCCTAAGACGGAAGAGATTTTCTTTGATAATGGAGACACTTTGCCTGCACGTTTCAATGTTGACTTTAAAGACATCAAGGTAGGGAAAAAGATTGGAGAAGGCATTTGGACTGTGCACGAAGCGAAGTGGTTAGGTCGCAAGGTTGCTGTGAAGAAGTTTGTTGCTGGGAGTACCTTTGGTAATGTTTCTTTGACTTCAAGAGAAGTAAATCGCATGCTGAGTTTGCGGCACCCCAACATTTTAAAGCTTATGGGATTCTATCTTACAAGACAAAAAGAGCAAGTGTTGGACTGCACCATGATTATGGAGTTGATGGATTGTGACCTCGAGAAGTATCTTGGAAGGGGAGCCTTGTCGGATGATCAAGTGGTATATATCATTGCTGAAGTTGCAAGGGGAATGAATCACATACACAAGAGAGGTTTTTTTCATCGGGATTTGAAACCCAAGAATATCTTGCTTAAGAAGTCAATTGTGACTGGGTTCCATGTGGACGTGAAGATTGCTGATTTTGGAAGCTCGGAGCTCATGGGTGTTGGTAATATTGACCCAAGGGCAGGAACTCTTGGTTATAAAGCACCGGAGCAGTTTGACTCCGCATCGAAGATATTTCCCAATAAAGTGGATGTGTTTGGGTTTGGGGCATTGTGCTTCAAGATTTTGACAGGGAAGATACCATATGAGAGCCCTAAAAATGTGCTAGAAGCCATCAAGCAACTTAATAGAGCAACAATTTTCCAACGACATTTACCCCATGATGTTGTTGAGGTAATTTGGGAATGCTTGGACGTGAACCCGGCATTGAGGCCAGATTTTGAGAAGATCTCCCACATCTTGGATGGTGCACTTTYGGTGGTTCGAGAGAAGTTGGCTCAACCCTTGCTTGCATCAACTAGCACTTCTTCTCACTCCAAAGAATCTATTTCAAAGATCTCTTGCATGTTGGATGGTGCTCTTTCGGCGATTCATGACAAGATGGCTCAAGTATTGCCACTGTCAACTAGCTCCTCTTCACTTTGGAGAAAATCTATGTCGAAGGGGGTTCAAGATCATGTTCAATTGGAGATCATTTTACATGACATGGGGCTTTCAAAGGAGCATGCAATTCATTTCATTCCTTTTGAAGAGCTCTTGGTGATTAGGCTAATAGGCGAAGGTTCAATTGCAAAAGTATACGAAGTAAAATGGAAAGGGGTCTTATATGCACAAAGAGTACTTCGTGGGTTTCGTGGACTAATGGATGATTCTGATATAGATGAAAACTATTTTTTGAATCTTCCCAAGCTYGTCCACAAGAACATTGTGACATTCATGGGATACTCTGTAGCTACAGATGGTAATGTATCCATAGTAATGGAGTTGCAAGCGATGGACCTTTCCACGGCCTTAGGCCTTCGCAGGTTTGAAAGAAGCTATCCAAGTCTAAGCCTACAAAAAAGGTGGAGGATTGTGAGGGAGATTGCAGAAGGGATGAAATTTTTACACGACCAAGGTGTTGTGCATGGAGACCTCAAGCCTWACAATGTAGTGGTTTCTGCATTGGATACAAAAGACATGATCGTCAAGCTTATTGATTTTGGCAATCCTCCTCAAAATTGCACTACTTTTTATGCTGCACCTGAAATTTTGATGACTAGAGCTGGGAATGCAATGGACATTGTTGCAAAGAAGGCTGATGTTTTTAGTTTTGGCATTCTTTGTCAAGAGATTCTAGGCGGAGCTCGATTACTGGAAGACTTAGGTAGAGTGAAGTATGGAGAAGCAATTCTATTGGGAAGAAGGCCGTCAATACCGATTGGAACAAGTCCGGAAATGGAGTGTCTTATCAAAAGTTGTTGGAATGGAGACCCATGGCAAAGGCCCGACTTCTTTGAARTTTGTGAGAGGTTGTCATGAWTCTGACATYGTCTTTCTTGTCAAGGACATAACTTATTCAAAGTGTTTTGCACAAAGATGTGTTAAGTAACATTGCAGTGYGGAAGTTTTTTRGATTGGATACTTCAATCCATGTAAATTTATTTAAGATTTCTAAACTATTCATCTTTTGAAACTAATGTGAAATGTACTTTTGATCTTTGATATTGAAGCTTTTCTTGTTAATGTTCTATGGTATATATGACACTTCGTTGGAAAATCCTTTTGTGACTATTGATCATGTTGTTGCAAAGTATTTGTTTAAGATGGTGTTCAATTGGATTTTTGCCAATTGGTCATGTTCCATAGTAATGCTTTCATGACTATGTCTATTGGTCTATTTTTTTGGGTTGTAGGTTAAATACTCTTGTTATCTTCTTAGTATACTTGATCTCAAATTGTTGTAGTTGGTCCAATGATTCCTTAGCTAAGATTTTGTCTAGAATGATGGTTTTTGTTTGTTTGAATCCACCTTGTTTTGTGTACAGGAGTTGCTCTTGGCTTGAACCAAACGGAAAGGATTCTAAAGTCAAACTTAGCTTAAAGTTGGCTTTGGTTTATTCCAATTATATCTTGATGAAATTTTTTGTAGATTTGAGTTCTTGCAATCATGTGAAGAATCCTTTGGTTTCTCACAAAGCATCAATTTTGTAAGTTAGTTTTTTTAACCCCTAAGCGCACAAACGACCATTTTTTGGTCGTTGCCCGACTTCGGGCAAAAAAAAAAAAAAAATTTTGAATTTTGGATTTTTTCCTTGAAAATATTGGGTTGTCTTTTAGTATTTATATTCAAAGCTAAGATCACTATGGTAAAAAAAAATTATAAGAGAAATAGCACAATGTATTTAGAATTTTCTAGTGTTGAAAAACTTACTATTTGAGGAACAAATTGAAATTTTTATGACCAGATTGTATGCATTTTTTACAATTCAATAGAAATCACTATTTTGACCAATCAAAAAAAATTCAAGTGTTAAGGATAGAAATTGTATTTTTGGTGAATTTTTGAAGTTATATCTTCAAAATTCATTTGAAGAGAATCTGAAAATAATTTTATAATTTTGACTGCACAGATATCTTCTACTTTTTGTGCTTCACATAAACTTCTTTGATGCAAACTTCAAAAAAGTTATAGAATGTATATTTTATTATACATTTGTGTTTTGTCCAAACCCCTTGGGCTTTTTAGGGGTTAAATTCAATTACACTATTAGTATGCAAAGGATTGCAATAGTTAGAAATAACATCACACAATACCAAATTGGATGTTCAACGAGCCTTCAACTAGCTAGTGAGGATATAAACATAACCATAGGATGAAACTTTGCTTAAGTTCATAGATGAATCAACAAGTAAATATTTGGAATTTCTTTTACCTTGATAAAGTTGMACATGCCAAAAAGTACATAATCGATGACCTTCCAAATTACTATAGACATGAAGAATACATCTATTGATCCATGAGTCAATTTCTAAACCAATAAGAGTGTTCCGTGTTTCTATAGCAATTGAAAAAGTCATCCATCAAATCGAAGGTAGTCAAATTTAGTCCACAACTCTCTACCAAATCAACCCCATGGACTAATATTGCTGACAACTGTTGCAAGTGGTTTCTGTTTCAAAGGCAACAAACCAAAGAAGATAGCATTGTGTGGTTGTGTCTTGTCTTTTGGGTTGATAGGGATAGTGAGGCATGCCTCACTATCCCTCTAGAAGAATTTTTTTTTAAATTAGTAACTCAACCCAATCCCTAACTAAACAAACTAATTTTTAAAATTTTAAAATTTGTGTCCCCCCTTCCACGTTTTATAATCTTCAGAAGGTAATAGGATGGACAATCAATATGGGATTTTACCCATATACATATTAAGTATATGTATTTTATACACGTATTTTGTATATGTATTCAGTATACATATACGACTGAGAGGACCGGGAGCTTAGGTTTGAGGGAGAGGGTATTTTTAATTTTGATCCAACGGCTGGGAAAGTTTTAGTTTTCATTTAAAATCGGATCCACGGTTGTTAGTAAATGCCAAGAGGGGGTATGTCAAAATGGGGAGCCATCTTTTCAGGGGATAGGGGGATAGGGGGATTGCTTTCCAAACTTCATCACTTGCTTGCTTGTGTTTTTCTCATTTCGTATTGGTTATCAACAAAGAGCTTAACCCTTGAAGGATTTACCCCAGTGATTGTGAAATCATCCATTTTGATAATATGGGAATCATCAGTTGCAAAAAAATCCAAAAGCATTGATTGGAAATCAACCTACTATAGAAGATCTTTCGTTTCCACCCCTTATTCGAAGAATAAATAGTTGCAATTTTATCCCACATGGAGATATTCTCTGTCATCAATTGTGACGCCAAATGTCCATGGGGTGATTGCATGAAACACCGTGCAGTTTTTGTAGCGTTTGGCATAGTACTCATGTTTTTTTTCGGGAGTATTGTACAATTAGAAAAACAATTTTAAAAAAATGTGAAAAATATATTTAATGTATACACCTGTACAAAGAAGGTATCCTATGAAGGAAAAGCATAGGAAAATTCTCTAAGTAGGAGAATTAGAAAAGTGCAAAATTTCATGAAAATAGGTGTTTTGATGTTTTAATTTGTAATAAATAGGATAAAGAATTTTTGAAGAAACTAAAAATTGGCAATTTGGGAGAACTATATGAGAAAAAGATTCCACCCAAAGAATGATCTTAAAACCATCTTGAATGTTCAGAAGTACACGCGCAAGGAAGCCCTGTTTGCACGCATGTAGAGGAAATAAAGCAATGTTTTTTTAAATTTCCTCTGCTAGAAGCAAGCATGCCTAGTGTGGGAATAGACCACAGAAATTTCAGCTCTAGATCATTAATTTTGGATACTCCCTAGTACTAAAAACCTCTAAATTGCAAAGTGTGATAAATTAGCTAAATTTAAATTTAAATATAAAATGATTTTTGAAAATTTCTGGAAAATAAGAAATCTGATTACTATCAAGATAGACATTTCCAATAAAAATTTCAAGTTAATTGGATTCATACTTCAAAAGTTATAGTGGATAACATCTCCTTCAATCCAAGTGTGTCACAAAATAGTACTACTCTTTCATGCAATCACCCCATGTCAAGGTTCAAAGGTTAACGTGTTGACATTCAAGGGTTAACGACTTTTCAAGTTTCGAAAGCTAACCTCTTTTGGGGTAGCGATTGCAAAAAGCAACATTGATTCCCAGTCCCATGATCTGTTACGTAAACCACTCCCAAGAAATCGTCCATTCATTTCTTGGGAGGGTTTTGCTGCGCAATTAGCCATAATGCTCAATTACGCGGGCAAATCTACGTGATCGAGCATTACGGATTCTTCATCCAATTTTTTTTTTCATCCCGTGTGTTTCATCCAACTTCGTTTTCCCTACTCGTGATTTATGTCGAGCAATGTCCCTCGTCGTCGGGCATTTCGTGATATAAAGCACCTCTTCATTGACCCTTTATATCGCAAAATGCCCTCTTCCTTGGGCATTGTCCTATATACAGTGCACGCTTACGTATATGGACTTTAGAAAGCCAAATGAATTCATGAGGTGGCAGATGTCGATTGGGCGGATTCAAATTAACCTGGAAATACTGACTCAACCCAATTGGAGAGGATCACAAAATCCAGCACTTATACAAGAATTTGGGAAGTAATGGTGACATCGTCAGACGCACTTGCTCGCAGCATAACTTCGCTTTGCTTTCATATGCAAGCTCAATCTGGTCCAGTCGTTCCAGGTCCTCCGTTTGCGAAAATAGCTCGCATGTGTGCTCCAAACTCGGTACTCGCCTGTTTTTTTATTTAAGCAAACCCTGTGATCAATGATAGTCAGAATAGGGGTCGTCACTCGTCACGGCTTCTTCACGTTGGCTGGTTTTCCCTGAGAATGGACGCCTGGCGGGTTTTTACAGGCTAAACGCAGGAGGGGGCCGTCGGATTCTCAAGGAATTTGGAGTGCCATTTCTTCTCCTGCGAAGGTGAAGAAACGGCACTTTTGCAGCTTTTCTCAGGGAATTTTTGACCGTTCACACTTGTGTTTCACCCTCCGCCTCCGGTGTAATAGGAATTTTGAGGGCGGTATGTCCTGTGAACTAATCACATTGGATCAAGTTACCTAAACCGAGCTTGGCAGGTAAACTGGTTCCCTGGTTTTCATTCTTCATCGTCGACGCACCAAAAAGGGGTGTCACACCTCCTCCGTGCAGAACGGCTCCCCATTTGCTCCTTGTTTCTCTCGCCAACTTTGAATCCCCCAAGAAAATTGAATCCTCCGAGAAGCTGTGACTACCCGTATTATATCTAAACAAGAGAGAGAGGATGAATTGAAGAGGATCCCTCACTTGAATTCAAGTTGGGCAAGAAACTCAATTTGGTCAACACGGTGTCAACAATCAGCTGAAAACGGTAGTTTCCGATTGTTTCAAATGTTTTCTTTTGCTTTTGAATTCATCCTGGTGATGGAGCGAGATTCATGTCAGGATCGGAGAGGTGACGGGCAAGCCATAGCTAGGCAGTCAGACTCTGTGCTTGTAATCAACTTGAAATGCTCTAATCTCCYTGTCGATGTTTCATTCAAGAATTCTGGAGAGTTATGGTGAAATGGGTTCCAATTTATCACTCGCATRGAGTCGTGGAGGTGGCTTGCAATTAAGCTAGTCCTTGATAATGAGCTAATTTCTCTTCCTTGATATGGGTCTTCCTCGACAACAAAAGCAAACATTTGTCCTTCTATTTAAGAGAATTCGACAGAGGCATGGTCCAGTTTGTTAAATTGGAGTATTTCAGAGCACCAAAAGTGTGCCATTCAAGTGCGCAGTGCTCTTGAAAAGAAGACCACTGCTGATCAGAAGCTCGACGCTGGCACCTAGAGAGCGCCAATCTGTAGAAACTTCCCCATTTTGTGCCGTGGGTTGGTTTGAGTGCAGCTACTGCACGCAGTGAGCGARTTCCTGAACACGGACCACTTCGACCTTCTTGGCCGCAGGCAACGCAAGCACAAAGCCAAAACCCATAGTAGAGCAAGAATTCTTCATTCATTCGAGGTTGCGATTCCGAGATGGATTGATCCATCAGTTGGTGTGTGTCCAGTCGACTTCAGGAGCAATTGGAGAGAGAGCTCGCACTGTCCATGACACTCCGTTTCTAGAAGTAATGAAGGCCTGCGTACAACCCTAGAATTCGGTTCCGAGCATTCCCAGTCCGTTTTTAAATATATTTCATTGCTGTGTACTGGTAGGTTCGGGTTGGTATTTTTTGTGCTCAGGATGGTTTTCGTGGGAGATAGAATGTGTAAATTGATGCATGGTCCGACAGCGGAAGGCGGTGCCCAGTAGCAACCCTAAAGCTTGAACAGTTGCGGACATCCTGGGTTTGGGTCGGGGAATGAAGGAATCATATTTGTGGAAAGGGAAAAAAAATCTCTCCGAGAAACGCTCGTGGGACTAAGGTAGGAGGTCCTAATATGGAGCAAGTTCTAAAACCAATCAGGCTCTGGAGGTACATTTTGCACTCTCCAATGTACAAGTAGTCTACATTTGAGGAGGTGGTTGGTTTTAGAGCCCATTGAAATGCACTTTTCTGCAACTTCAAAAATTCATAACTAATTCCACAATGCTCCAAAAAATATGAAACAACTTGGGTTAGAAGCCAATTCCACTTGTCTTTCAAGGAAAATTTACTGAAAATTATTTCAAGCAGTTTCACCTTGCCAAAATTCAGCTTCAGCCCTTACATGGGCGCTTTATGGACCTATCTTACGTGTGGCATCTTCACCTTAGAGCAACTCTAATGCTACACGGAAACACACATGGGTACTGCAACATGGATACCCAAAAATCACGCCCCAATGCAACCCCACATTGGTCACTCTTTATTCCTGGGCCAGTCACTTTCCATCCAGCGTTTGGCATTTTGAGGAAATATGAAGAGCCCAGGAGGTGGCACACAATAGCAAAAGTCAAGAATATCATCCTTTTTCAACCTTGTTTTCCATGCTAATAAATTCAAGCTCTCCTTTGCATGAAAGGTCTATATTTAATGTAGAATCTTTCTTTTCTTTCTTTTTATAATGAGGTAAAGGTTCACTTGCGGTACAGATTGCCAGGTTTGCATTGGGGCCATTTTTTTTCAAAAGTTTATCGGAACGGGATGAGGTCCGCCTATCTCCACTTCAAAATGTGGATGTTGTGCTTGTAATAGTGTATGGATTGGGCTTGCTCTAAAAAATAATATCAGAAAATATAGATTGTTTATTACAACATTGCAATTGTTGGGATTATCACTTTTTTAATTCCAAAATTAAATTCTTAACAAATTAGTATTTTGAATCATCCTCTACTATTGTCTACTTACTAATTTATTCCTATATGTTGTACAATTCCAAATAATCTAAAACTTTCAAGTATGTGGAGAACTTGTCTAGGAAAAAGAATCCAAAGAAACACCACCATTTTGGACATTTTTCCATAGAAAAGTGAGCTTGTGAAGTGCAGTTGCCCTGTATTTTGAAGGGCCAAAAATAATTTCAGTGAAATTAGAATGCTTATATCTTGTGATCCACTTGGTGGAAGTTTCTAAAAAATTTACCACATGTTCTTAGGTAAGCATAATACAAGACCCCACAGTTACATGTGTCACAAAAAAAAATTCAAAAATTTGATACTTGTACTAGAAATGGCATTTTTTTTGAAGACAAAAAGAATATAGGTCAGAACCTCTTTTATTGTAGATCCTCTTTGTGCAAAGCTTCACTAATGGAGTTTGTAGGTGGGGCAAGTCTAAAGAATATTCTATGAAAAATAGTGTTGAAAGTTAACATCTTTAAATRGCCATTCATTGCACCTTTTTGACATGCATAAACCTCTCTTAGTGCGTAGTCCTAGCACCATGCATYAAAAGAGGTTTTACATGTATTTGAAAGTATGGATTCTATAGTGGTACTATAATAGTACAAATACTTGACATTACATCCCTCTTGATGATTGGTCTATTGATTGAAAACTTCATAAATCTTATCAGACCTCTGATGTAGGCAATTCTTGGATATTCAGCAGTCCCCACCAATAGAAATGACTGTAAATTATGCTAGGAACCCATTTTTCAAAAGGTTAGAGTTATAACTTATTAGTGACCCGTTAGGAGCACCCTACTTTTTGAATGTAAATCATTGTAGGAAGTGACTTTTCAGGGCCTTTGACATTACAAATTATTGTGACCACTTTAGGTGATTAAGGTGAGCATACTGGATATATATTTTGTTGGTTACCAGGTAGCCTACTAACTCTGTTGGGTAGATCACTTCAAGAATTTATCCTTTAAGGCTGTTTGTTTGTTTGTTTGTTTGTTTGTTTTGTTTTGTTTTGTTTGTTTGTTTGTCACATTGAGATCTCCCGGACCGTGCGTCCCCCGGTGGCGTGCTTGGTACCGTTGGAAAGCCCTCGACGAGGAGGGGTGCACGGGCTTGGTTTCGTGGCGTTCTGACCTCCTACGTGAAAGTTATTGAATTTCAAAGTTTTAATGAATCAAAAAATTAGAAAATTACTTTTACTTTTGTTTTGGCTGTGGCAACGGCATATGGTACACTACTTCATAACTAAATCATACTTTGTCTGAAAAATATGATTTCAATTGCTCTCACTATTTCTCACACTTCTCTTTCTCTTTACGTGGCAAAAAAAACTTGAAAAATTTTCAGCGATGGCTTGTGGGCAGACTCCTAATTCTGACCACAATGGGTTGTTTTACCATGTGTGTGCTTCCACCAGAACACAGGCACTCAAAGTGCCCGAGAGCCACAGAAGCCTCCAACTGCACCAGCTGGTGGACGCAATCATCTTCCAACACCTTGCGGTACTTCACCTCCTTCACGTAATCACACAACAAGCGACAACGAATTCCCAAACACAAACTAAGAAGGCAGAAGAGTGTCGTCATCTTCAGCACCGACGGAAGAGATGATGAAGGGCGAATCCGAAACACAAACGGTAGAAAAAAACAGACTGCTGTCCAAATTGTGGACTGACCCTAAACGTTTTTGAAGACACGCTTGTTGTGGGGATCATTCGGTGAGAATGTTGTGAAATGCATCTGGCAGAATTCCCAAGTTCGAACAGTGAATCGAATTTGCACAAAGCTCCTTTGGGTACCTTCATCTACAGCATCGATCCATGCTACTGTCACCCTATTTCACATTCTGATTCTCATGAGGTCCTGGAGCAACAGCAGGAGTAACCCTAAGACATTAGCACGTACTAAGGTAGCTCCCCCAATTTAGTCGAGCGCGTAAAGTTAAGCAAGGCCTACAATTTCTCCCAATCATAATTGTAAACTGTCTCTATGACAAAGCAAACAACCAAATGCTAAGATTTCATTTGTGGAAATTAACTTTATAAGCTTCTTATGCAACGTTTTAAAGAGTTACGAAGAAAACATTTCAAGTGCTTTGATTTTGGGATAGGCACCAGAACGACTCTAAAATGTCACGACCAACTCAATGCAGCTCCAAAATTTAAGACAGCAAGTTGGGGTGAGCTCCATTTTCTTTTGTCTTTCAGGAAAAATCACCACAACTCGTAGATTTGTGGCCCGCTCAGGCTGAGTGCTTCTTACGGCATTCAACAGTAATGGCTTCAGTTTTGAATTTAGAATTATACTCCCGGGAAAATTGGGAGTCAATATTGCAGAACTGATTCTCGCCCGTACAAGCCCAAACTGGGCCTGATGTGCTTTCAAGTAATGTTAAAGTATGTCGAAATAGACTTTCATTTGCTTAAAAATTGATTGATTGAGAGAGTAAATAACATGCAATGTCATTCACTGATTCAGGAGATGCAAAGTGTAGCCCCATTCGAATCATTAAATTTTCAAGGTACAATCAATCAAAGTGGGCATTGTCACATCATGGATCCTTGGTCACAAACAAGAGGCTAGGGTTGTAGTCTCATCGACCTCACCCACAAGCTGTCACGTCGCCATGCGGCAAGCTCTCTCTCCAAATGCTCCTGAGGCTTAGCTTGCTGTCGAGAATGCGCGTCTTTGGCTATGTGAAGATGGGGAGCCATCTTTTAAAGTGCATAGTGACTACTAGGCTCCCCATTGGCTCCTTGTTTCGCTCACCAATTTCTCATTCTCCGAGAAGGTGTGACACCCCTTTTCAGTGTGTGAGCATGGCGAATCAAAACCCGAGAATGAGATGGATGGTTGTAATTGTGCACAAAACAGGGCTCAATCTGATTGGTTCATTGGATTTTACCACTGTGAATGAACAGAAAGATTGTTGCTTCAAAGGAACGAAGGGTCAAAATTTCCTCGAGAAAAGCCTGAGAAGTTCCATTTATTTACCTTTGCCGGAGAAGAAACGGCACTCCGCATTCTCGAAGAATTGTAGCTCCACCTTCTGCGTGCAACCAACGACTATGGCCACTTGTACATTCTACGAGAATTGCAGCTAACATGAAGAAGCTATGACTACCCCTAGTATTGCGGTTCTTTCTGGTGGAAATGTTCGCATTTGCATCGAGGGTCGCAGAGAGGATAGGAAAAGATGGATGAGAGTGTCAGTAGCGTTATGCCAGGTCCCTATTGCAATTGCAGTTGATTTGCACATGATGTCAATCTCGTCTCTAAGTTTCTTCTTTCAATTTGGGTTTGGGGTTCAGGTCAGCTACACCATCAATCAGGAATTAGTATAATACTCTGGAGTTTGTTTCATCAAAAGAGTACCTCTTTTGTTGATATTTCTGTGAGGACATTACATTTGACAATGTGGGGAGGGGAGTACACGATGCGATCCTTGCATGTTGTTGAAGCTCAATATTAAAACTCTCAAGTATTATTACCACACTTGATCTGTGTCTGGAACTTGGCTTTGGATATTGACAGTGGAATCTTGGTAGTTTCTTGGAAGGAGCTTATTCAGATYAGATTCCAAGTCAAGAAATATGAGTACAATGAGGATGTGGAAAAGAGACATTGATCCTGCTTCTAAGACGGAGGAGATTTTCTTTGATAATGGAGACACTTTGCCTGCACGTTTCAATGTGGACTCCAGAGACATCAAGGAAGGAAAACAAATTGGACAAGGCAATTGCATCGTGCAYGAAGCTGAGTGGCTAGGCCGCAAGGTTGCTGTGAAGAAGTTTGTTGCGGGGAGTACTTTTGGTAATGTTTCTTTGACTTCAAGAGAAGTGAATCGCATGCTTGGTTTGCAGCACCCCAACATTTTAAAGCTTTTGGGATTTTATCTTACAACACAGAAAGAGCAGGTTTTGGAATGCACCATGATCATGGAGCTGATGGATTGTGACTTGGAAGAATATGTTGGAAGAGGAGCATTGTCGGATGACCAAGTGGTTTACATTATTGCTGAAGTTGCAAGGGGAATGATTCACATGCACAAGAAGGGTTGTTTTCATCGAGATTTGAAACCCAGTAACATCTTGCTAAGAAAGTCAATTGTGACTAGGTTCCATGTGGATGTGAAGATTGCCGATTTTGGAAGCTCAGAGCTCATGGGTGTTGGTGATATCAACCGAACTTCTGGCACTATGGGATACAAAGCCCCAGAGCAGTTTGATTGTACATCAAAGTTGTTTCTGAATAAGGCGGATATATTTGGTTTTGGAGCATTATGCTTCAAGATTTTGACAGGGAAGAAACCTTATGAAAAYCGTGTGAATGTGCAAGAAGTTGTCAAGCAACTTGACAAAGCAACAGTTTTCCAACAAAAGATACCTGGAGATGTTGTTGAGATGATTTGGAAATGCTTGGACATGAATCCGGAATCGAGGCCAGATTTTGAGAAGATCTCTTATATCTTGGATGGTGCTCTTTCGGCAATTCGGGAGAAGATGCCTCGGCCACTAGCACCATCAACTAGCACTTCATTCCAGTCAAGAGAATCTATGACCAAAGGGGTTCAAGGTCATGATCATTTGGAGAGCATTTTCCACAACTTTGGGCTTTCCAAGAAGCATGCAATGCATTTCATTCCTTCTGAAGAGGTCTTGGTGATTGGGCTAATAGCAGAAGGGGCTTGGGGACCTATATATAAAGTAGAATGGAAAGGGATCTTGTATGTACAAAAAATATTTCAAAGGGCTCATGGGGCTCATGATACTCTTGGTTATTCTCCATTTGACTATTCTTCTACGGGTGAAAACTTTTTCCAAACTATCTCCAAGCTCTTCCACAAAAACATTGTGACTTTCATGGGGTATTCTGTGAGCTTGGCTGATGAAATATCCATTATAATGGAGTTGCAGACAATGAGCCTTTCTATAGCCTTGGGCTCTCAAAGATTCAGAGGAACAAAACTACATCTAAATATGATGAAAAGGTGGATGATAGTGAAGGAGATTGCGGAAGGGATGAAATATTTACATGACCAAGGTGTTGTGCACGGAGACCTCAAGCCTTCCAATATAGTGGTCTCTGCATTGGAATCTGATGATATCGTCGTCAAGCTTATTGACTTTGCCAATGCTCCTACTGTCTTGACCTATCCATATGCCGCACCTGAAATTTTGAAGAGTAGAGGGTGGAGTACAACAATGAATGTTGATGCCAAGAAGGCAGATGTCTATAGTTTTGGCATTCTTTGTCAAGAGGTACTAGGCGGAGCTCCACTATTTGAAGACTATCACCCAACAAAACACAGAGACGCAACTTTAATGGGAAAAAGGCCACCAATACCAATTGGAACAAGTCCGGAAATGAAGTGTCTTATTAAAAGTTGTTGGAATGGAGACCCACGGAAAAGGCCCACCTTCTTTGAAATTTGTAAGAGGTTGTCAGGAGCTCCACATTATCATTCTTGTTTAGGACATACTTGTAGAGATCATTTTGTACCAAGATGTTTTTTGTGTTAGTCTATTGTGGAAGTTTTTTAACCTGGATACTCTGATTCATATCACTTTATTTAGCATCTCTAAACTTCTTTATCCTTAGAAAACTAATTTGAAATATATTCTAAATTTGAATATTGAAGCTTRCTTTTCCGTGRTCTATGCTACAATATGTGTGAGAATTTGTTTTAAAATCCTTTGGTGACAATTGATCATGTTGCTGCAAAGTATGCATCTCAAATGGTATTCAATTGGATGTTTGTTTGTTAGACATATATTACAAAGTAAATCTTTCATGACTATTTTATTGTGCTCCATTCTTATTATTGTTGTAGTATACTTGATCTTCAATTGTGATAGTCAATCAAAAGATTAAGGTAGACATGCTAATGACTACACAAGTAGACTTTGAAGCCTTCTTCTTAACAAATTCAAATCAATTTTTCTTGGAATTTGATGCATTGTATCTTTGTCAAGTGTTGACTCTGTGCATAATTAAATCAAGCTACAAGATCATAAAAATTTTTTTACATGGAATGGCTAATGACTTATCAAACATGATTGCTAGATATACTTGTCCTATTTTTGGTCCTTTTGACAACTAATAAGTATTTTTGTGCTTATAACTTTTGCACCATTTGTCCAAATTCTATGAAATTCAAAATAAAAGTATATGAAAAAAATCATTCTCCCATTTTAAATCATCCTCCAATTGGATGYGTACTATGGTCATTTAGAGGTATTGGTCCTATTTTTGACCTAAGAATGCAAATTTGAAGTTGTAGATTGAAATGCATGGATTTCTTTTGAAGTAGAAAAATCTCACATAGATATTTTCTGAAATAATATACAATCTAGCCATTCCATGTCCTCAAAGTGTAAACTTAGCATGTTAAAACTAATCCCCCCCCCCCCCCCCCCCCCCCCCATGCAATATCCATCACCCCTCACTTAGCATGTTAAAACTAATCCCTGGACTCCCCCCATGCAATACCCATCACGTCGCACTTATCATGTTAAAACTAATCCCTGGACCCCCATGCAATACCCATCACGTCTCACTTAACATGTTAAAACTAATCCCTGGACCCCATGCAAATCCTATGTGTTGAGGGCTCTTGGAAATGAGCCTCAAATACACTAAATCTTAGAAAAGATGAGAAGAGTAGAATTTCACACAAAAAATAAATAAAAAAGCCATAAAATCTATGTGGAGTTAAGCAAGTTGGTCCCTTTAATTCTCCAAAATCAACCTAGTGGTTTGGAACTTTGGGTAACATAAAGTTTTAAGAAAAGTACATATAAATGAAATTTTTATTTTTTATCCTTGAATTTATCACACAATTAGAAGATGAGAAATATCTTGAAAGTGAAACAATTTTTATAACTTTTGACTACATGGTGGAAAAATTATTGAATGATATGTAATTTGTTTCTCAACTTCACCAACTTAGGTAGCTAAAAAATCTGTATTTTCAAAAAAGAAAAAAAAATGTAAAATTGGTTATTCAAAATTTAGATACATGTGCAAAGCTGTGAATCATTCCATTATAATCAATGAATCAAAAAATTTATGAAGGTATATTGTTTGTAGGCTTTTAAAGATATTCTATTCTGAAATGAAACTTTTAAGTCTTATGTTTTACTGAATTTTCAATATAAAAATAAAGAATCCATAGCATGTAGATTGTTTATTAAAACATTCCAACCATCAAGATTGACATTTTAGAATTCCTTAAATAATTCTAACAACTTAGTATATTGAATCATTCTCTACTTCTTTCTATTTATTATCTTTATCCTATATGTTGTACAATTTTAAATGATTTAAAAGTTTTCAAGCATGTAACAAACTTGACTTGAAGAATGTATACAAAGAAGCACCACCATTTTGGACATTTTATCATGCAAATGTGACCTTGAATGCAGCCTCCTTGATTTTTTTAGGGTCCAAAAAGTGAATTTTCACACTTCAAAAGCTTGTAATATCTTGTAATCTACACAATGGAAAATTTTGAGATTTTTTTCACATCCTCTCAATTCAAATATTGTAAGGTGCTTCAATTAGATGTATCTAAATATGTTTTTTGGTCTAGAAATTTATTTGTTTTATAAATGGCAATTTTAAAGCATTCTTAGAGAAAGCATAGTCACGGAATTTGATGGGCTAACTTAATAACATACTACTAGCCACATTTATAGATAAAAAATTAAAATAAGGATCAAAAGGATTTACATTATATAAGCAATTTTAACTCCCTCATGATCAAATACTATCAATATCTTTCACTCTACAAGTGTATTGTTGTGTTTTTATTCCTATGTGATTTCTAAAATGTCTAATTTAAATTTACACAGGCACAAATTTAAAAAAAATTGATACAACTTAATGGCCTATAAAACGTTGTCTATTTGTTTGAATTAAAGCAAATTCTTATGAGCTCAAGCCTTGGGAATTTCGGGATTAATCATTCACAATTTGGTGTTTTTCAAACTTGGCAGACTTTAGCGGCCATTTGAGCATACAAAAATAGATTTTTAAAAAATACTTTGAATTAGTAAAAGTTGGAAAATGAATTTAAGATTCATATCCAAAAAATCGTTTGTGCTTTTAAGTCTTAAATCAAAAGTTATGGACAAAGTTCTAAAAGGGGTTAGAAGGGACATTTTTCTAACATTTTCAGACATGTAATCTGATTTTTGCCCATAACTTTTTACTGAAGTCTTCAAATGGCAAACAGATTGTTGGAAAAGAAAGTTAACTTGATTTCCCAACTTTTCTTAGTTTAAAGTTTTTAAAAAATAGTTAGTTTACTATGCCCAATTGACCATCAAAGTCTGCTGAGTTCAACATTGACGAAATTGAAAACATTTAAGTACAAACAAAATTTCCATTATAGACATCAAATTGTATTAGTGGTATAGTGGTAGATGTCATAGGTTTCTTATGTGGAAGGTCTTGGGATCGAACCTCAATGGAGGCAAGCGCCATAGTAGTTCTAGTACGGAATTTCCAAAAGCGGGGTAGTAGGCGGGCAACTAAAAAATGATTCTTTTATGCTGCCCAAAATTTCTAGGCAAAATCAACAAAAAATTCAACATCTTTTTGTTGAAAATCAACACATTTGTGTTTAAATTAACAACAATATGAACATTTTTTTGTTGATGAATAACACAAAAGTGTCAATATGGACATCCAAATCAACACTTTTATGTTGAGCTATGTCTAGGTCAACACGTCCTAATTAACAAAAAAAATCAACACTTTTCTTTGTTAAAAATCTGTTGATTTGGACGCAAATTTTCTAGTAGTGCTTCTAAGGTGAATTGAGTAGAATGACTAAGCATAATGCACCACCTCTTCAGCATCATTTAGTCCAAAGAATTGTGTTGAGGGAGGCTTCAAAGTTGAAATTATATGATATTTTAATTGTTAGTGGTGTTTTCTAAGCTTAGCAACCTTCCAACCCCGGTAGGAGCACCCGATGGCTTCAGCATACGTAATGGTGTCACATTCCATGTAAGGCATTGGTTTTTAAACATAAATGTAGGAAGGCTATAGATAGCTTATTATTTCGGTCAAATAAAATAAGCTATCTATGGTCTACCTACATTTAAGTTTAGAAATGACTACCATATGTGGAAACTAATTCCATGAGGTACACTGACGCCATTGGATGCTCTTACTTTAACCCTTAAAGTCCCATTGTCCCCTGGGGGGACAATTTGGATTTCGGGCAGATTCTTGTGACCTTAATTTTGATGAAACTTTTTGAAACTTTTTCATACGATAAAAAAACTGATTAAATTTGTGGGAATATAATTTTTATTTCCATTGGTGCCGAGGAGAAAAAGTTATACCACAAAAAAAAAAAAACTGAACTCGGCGGGCAGCAAAAAACATTTTGCAAAAATTCAAAATTAAATTTTAAATTTTTTTTTTCTGAAATAATATATTTTTGTTTACATGTGAAGCTTTGACTCATTCTATTTGGATTAGTAATGAGAAAGTTATGGACAATCTTGTTTTTCGGGCAATCTAAGGATTTTTTTGGAAAAAAAACTTATAGGATTCATTTCTGAATGCAATTTTCACACTTTTTCAAAAAACATTGTTGGACAAGGTGAAGTTTACTTTCTCTCCCCCTTTACCATCTTCGTGCAACCAAGCAGTCGTTTGGAAACAGGTTCTTCTTCTGGAGCACTCCCTTATTTTTCAGGTTCACGGGAGAATTTATATTTCTTTCTTCCGCCAATTAAGACCTCTGGATTTTGTTAAGTTGTTTCCTCTGCTGAGTGAGGTTCTTGTTGTTAAGGATCGTGTCCAAATTCTTGTCTGAGAAAACTCTGGCAATTTAGGGGATCCACGCCATGGCGTGCGTTTCGGCTGCACTTGGCGCTGTGATGCCATCTTTAGCGGCGTCAAGCAGGATTCCGACATGCGTATCTCAAGCATCTCTTCAAGTGCCTTGTATGCAATCGAGGCGTTTCTTGAAGTCGAATGTGCTTGAGGATTTTAAGAAGGTGAATTGTGCTTTCCTGTTCTTGTCTGTTTGATATTTGTGCTGCTCTATGTCAAGGTCACTGGAGAACAGAATCTTTCGTTTTATTCCATTTTCGAATTGCGAATTAGACAACTTTATCGATTCTATTTTGTAAGGCTCTGTTCTTCAGCTGTTTGTACACACAGACTGATTTGAAAATTGTTATAGACGTTTAAATTGTTACTGAACTAGAAATCGGAGTACGGAATAAAAGGGTTTTAATACGTTTTCCGGTGAACTTGCTCCATGCGTAGCGTTCAGAACGTTAACTCTGACTCTCAGACTCATTTTCGAAATCGAGATCTGTCGTTTCACGGATTCACTTGTGCTTCAATTTACAAGTCTCAGTATGTGACGTTAAATTGCAATGGAGCCTTACGAAGAATTGTAATATAAATAAAAATAAATAAAAATGATTGTGACGCGATTCGTTGACAGTGCTGTCGTCAATTTGGAAATTCGAAGAGAGATTTTCGTTTCTGTAATTTCATCAATAGACTGACAATTAATGACAAGAAGTCGAAGGGGGAGAATTTTTTTTTGCCCTACATTTCTCTTGACCGAGCAAATGGATTTTTCTGGCAGGGTGTGAAGTTGTCTGACATTTCCAGTAGACGAACTGGCTGTACTGTGACTTGCGAGGTTGGCACTGATACAGGTCAGGACTCTTCGTCAGGAGATGATGTGATGATAAAAGTGAGGGGTGTCTTAGAAGCCTGTTACATGCTTGAATTCTGTCTTTGAATAGTCCTGGAATGTAGACTCACGGAGCAGTGACATGGGAGTAGGAGCATACAATCAGTATTGAGTCCATTTGCTCAGTAATGTGTGCCTTATTAGTACAAAGATCCCAAATGTTGCCTCCATTCATACTTTACATGAGTTGTTTCACTAACGCGCGCATCTCCAAGACGATGGTCAAAACCTGAAGCTCTGAATGAATGTGGTGCACAGTATCCACCTCGCCTGGAACAGTGTGGGTCCAACGCACTTTTGAACTTCCAGCCTTTAAGAGGTATGCACGCCTTATTATTATCTCAGGTTTGGTTACCGAATGTTAGTTCTGTCAGGTAGTTGCAGGCAGRGAGTACTTTTCCCTCGAAGTCGAGATCATATTCTCTAGGYTTTCCTGGTCTCACACTTGRACTGTCAYTCCGTATTCTATTTTTTGTCATACACCTCGACTGCCATTCCGAATTCTACTGKGTTTTTTTTTGAGAGCGTCAGCAGGTAGAGAGTATTCTCGTTACAGAACTTGTGGAACAGCTAAAATTTCTGTGGGTACAGAAACTGTGTCAGTTGCTTTAGATGATCAAGCTCCTGAGGGCCTGTACTTTGTGAGAAGYCAGTCGAACTCCTGTGTCTTTAGGAACCACTAGATCTGATGGGAAGATTAAAAATTTGTTGATCAGATTTGACGCTTTGGCTRTTTGTAGGGGCTGTCATATTATTACTAAACACATTTATAAAGCTGTTCCGGAGGTGAGCGAATTCAGGGTTGGTATTGCCCATATATTCGGTACGGTTACTCATTTTTATCTTAAGTCAAAAAGAACCTGTTTYATGCTTTTGTTGGATCATATTYCAAGTCTGCTAAATTTCAATTTTTTCTTATAGTTTTGTTTTCCATGCCAAAGTTGTTATTCTCCAGTCCTTTCATGGATCTGGTATTTTTATTTTTATTTGGTGGTTAGAAAAGATGAATGTGTTGCTAAACGTAGTCGTAGATGTTACTGGGATCATTGCATACATTGATATATTGTGTTCGCTGCGCTGCTGTCTTTTGACCTATTCTGTCTTGTTAAGTCTTCGTGCTCATTACATTGCTCGTCTGGCTGGAATTTTCGAACAGTACTGCACACATCAGCAAGTTTAACGATAAATGAAAATGCGAGTTCTGATGTTCCTTTGGAYATGGAGGACGCACTAAATCGGATTGTGCCAGAGGTTCGTTCYTATTGGTAGTGTTGTCTAGGGTCCGCGATATTTTCTGTTCCCTGGATCCTCGACTAGGTATTATGTCACCCTCTTCCAATTCTGCATGTCTGAAACCTCTACTGGAAGGCCTCCTTTTAGYTAAATGATTGCATAAATTTTCAAATTGGTGGACTGCAAGTAGCTGCCAATACGCATTCCGTTTGTATTTTTCTCAATGGTTGAGTATTTTCATTCTGGTGTCCACTTTTTGTAGGGAAACCATTATCGACACTTGGATGAAGGATATGATGACATGCCTGGTGAGATTCTTTATCCGACCACTTTATTCCTTACTATCGGAAACATATTGACTTTCATCATGATTATTATTATATTAAAATTCCTTTTGGTCATTGGAATTTTCAATAAATTTTTGAATTGTTCTTGATTTACAAACATTTTCTTAGGTTAGGTTGGATCTTTAGGGCGTCCTTTCTGGTGGTCGTTTGTCAAATTGTTATCATCTCATTTGAGAGAGGCAGCTCTGGTGTACTTGGTGCTATCAATCAGGGTGCATTATTTCTTTTACCCAAGGATCAGGGCTTAACTTTGACTTAAATTCTTCTTCGTATGTGCTCAGCACATGTCAAGGCTTCAATGATGGGTAGCTCTTTAACCATACCGATCACCGCTGGCCGCTTCAAACTTGGGATTTGGCAGGTACTATTGAGTTCTGTTCCCAGATCATACATTGCTGTGTGATAAGACACTTAGTCTTGTGCTTTTCAGGAACTCTGTAATTTTCTGTGTGAAATTTTCCAGATTGTAGGTCTTTTAAGTCTGTGCTTTCTGTAGAACTGATTATCAGAAATTTGCTCAATATCCGTGTTTCGGATGTTGTTTTCAAGAAAGAGCTGAACTGTCTGCTTGTGACGGTTTAACAATTCATTGAAATCCAGTGTTGATTGGATGTGAAGGGTATATGGTTGAATGAGCATCGAAATTATGGAGGATCGAGAAGTATTTGCATTACCATACAAGGCGAGAAACGTACTGACGGAAGGTAGGAGGTGCAAGTCTATTGCTTTGTCAATTGGCATTTTGAAATTTCTTTAAAGGGCCTGTAAGGCCCTTGGTATGCTCCCTAGATCTTGTGTCATGAATTTAATAAAGAAGCGTACATAGTGGAGATACGTTACTTATAACCAAGCTGAATGTAAATTTATGTGTGTTATGTTGCTAGGTTCTGAACACTGACCATTTTGTATAATTTGTAATTCCTAATCAGCGCATCCTATATTAGAGTACCTACTACTTCCATGTTTGCTTTGCTTTGCTTTGCTCGTTTCCTTCGCATCTTCTTGCAAGAGAAAAGCACATTGGTTCTGAAAATGAAAACGATTCCTTATTCATTGCCTTTTTTCAGGATTTACAAGTGAAWCAGCGTGCCAGAACTCATACGACACATAGACGGACCCGTCAATCATGCAGGACATTGATTCTTGCGTCAATAGAATGGCATCGCGTCGGCAAACGAGCTGTATCATGAAGTTGTGAGTTGTAATTATAGATCTGATACACTGATTTCGGTTTAAACGACCGCAGTACGAATATTTGTAAGAAATGTGTGTTTTGAGTTTTCACGCTACTGACTCTTGTGGATTTTGTCCACCATGAAGTGAATCTGCTCCATGTTGTTTTACTAGTTCCTTTTTCCTCGTCACCTAGCATGTTATACTTCCAATGGTCTTTGTCTGAACAGAAGTTTTTGTCTATTTATAATTGGTACTGAATTTTCAGCTTCAATATTGTAGTGACCTAACACTTACATTAAGGGTTGAAATTGCGATTGACCTCAGGAAAAAGATTGACCCATCGGGACCTCTCATCTTGAAAGAATCGTTTATTGAAATGTTTCATTGCGAGACAAACTGTTTATTCAATTTTATTGATTCACCTGTTAAACCTGCACACATATACTACTCGTATTCGGTTTGTTGGAAAGCGACTTGCGGGCTGACCATTTTTCCTTTTCGCAATTGAAATTCGTTGCGAAACTGTGCTGAAACTAGACTTCCATGCTTGTTCCGCCATTGGGCAGCGATTAAACCCTTTGTTGTTCTCCTCTGAAAAATGCAGAGCTCCATCGTGCCCTGAAGAATTAAATTTTTGAGGATTTCCACTTGGTAAAATTCTCATACACATGCCTGAAACGCAAATGTCTTAGTGATGAACATTTTGCAATGAGTATCTATTTATTAGGGCATGTTTTGGGTGCATGCTTGTTTTTTCTTCATCCTAAATAATGGTACACCTTTTTGCTTGAAAATTTAAGTGTACATTCATGTAATTGGCTTTGCCATCGGGAGTAGTGAGGCCTATACAACTACAAAATATAGACAAGTCTAAAGCACCAACACACTCTTCAACCTTGACCGGCCTTCAAAAATGAACTGCTAAAGTCTATTTCACATGTCAAGGGGCCAACAAAAAATTAAGAAACAAACAAACTGCCAATTATATTGGGGAAGGATAGATATTCAACCCCATAGGCGTTCACTAATATTTCAGCCTCTTGAACAAGCCATTACGAAAAATTTGAACCTGTAGAAGGCTGCGAGTTTTTTTTGGTAGAAGTGCAATTAGAGATTTTTTTTTCTTTTTTTCTTTTTTATTAAATCTAACATGGCACTATTGACACTTAACAAAATTAAATTGAATTGAATTAATTTTAGAAAATTAAGCTTTAAAAACAAAAATCTTAAATTTTTTCATATTTTTAATTTTCCTGTATTTGCACAGCAGCCCCTCCGTCTGAATTTTAAGTGACCCTTTGCAGGGTTCAGATTTTTCCTAATGCCCTGCTGATGGTTACGTTGCCTCATTGTACAAGCTAAGCAATGCATAAAAAGTTGGAAATGTTGACAGGCAGATGAATCCCCAATCCACCATGATCAATAAAAAGATGTTTCAAATTGGCACGATATGCAAATCATACACTCCATAGGTTTTGGATCAAGTGTGGTACTTTGGGTCCACTTGCGCTAAACTGTATAATACAGTTGGGTACCATGTAATTTTTTATAAATTTATCCTATAATTAGACCATGTATTTTATTGCAAGTAATTTTCTATGATTTTTTTGCTAGTGGCCCGGAGCACCAACCAGCCCTCTTTCTCTGAGGTGGGTACACCCAAAAGCACCACAAATTTGTATTGTGTCTAGTTACTATTATTAGGTTGTTCAAAATTTCATATTGTCTTGTTGGCAAGTGAAAGGAGGTTCAATGCACCAAAAAACAAGCCATTTGGATACAGTGTGCAAAAGTTATCGAGGGTCAAAGTTTGTTTCTAAAAGCGTTTGTTACACCTACTAGGTACATATTTGGTTTTGGAGATGTACACAATCTGGCAGTTTAAGGTCAGGTGCCATTGTGGAGGTGCCTACCTTCAACATAGGGGGGCATCGGCTTCCTTCATGTTATCATAAAGATATGTGATGACTATTTGGACCATTTGATTTTGTTTGCATGATAAATATAATAGAATGAAATTGACATCTTTTGTCTAGCATACGTAACATTTAGTTCTCATGCAACTCCAATCAAGCATACCAAATTTCAATTTCAAAAAAGCAAAACTCCACTTTTGGTGAATTGTTTCATTTAATTTTCATGGTTCTAGCTACATGATAATTTGTTGTCAACACCCACACATAATTCTCTATAGAAAGAAKTCTGAAACTTTTTTGGAGATGCTAGCTTGTTGAAGGAAAGATGTGAGTAATTGAGTATGAATGTTTCCTACATATTTCTCTGCAATCAAATTCAAAAATTCACTATTAAAGAATTATCAAGTGTAACCATGAAAACTACTAAATAAAGAAATTTTTCCAAAATGGAGCCGGTTTTGATTTTTGAAACTAAAATTTGGTATGCTTGATTGGCATTGCATAAAAATTGAATAGTAGTTATGCAAGAAAAAAATATCAATTATATTTTATATCATGCAAATAAAATTGAATGGCACAAATAGAAATGTGTATATTTATGTCTTCCCATTGTATAGCACTTGAAAATTTGAAATGTGTCATTGATTCATCTAAAAATTAGAAGACCATCATTTAACCTTGGAAGGATGGACCTAAGACTAACGGATTTCAAACCTTGTTGTCTATTACTTTGTTTGTTGCCAAATTCCAACTATATTTGAAAGAAAAAATTTATATTTATTTTTTAGATATTAAATCATATG
Source organism: Pleurozium schreberi (assembly GCA_006891605.1). Lineage (NCBI taxonomy): Eukaryota > Viridiplantae > Streptophyta > Bryopsida > Hypnales > Hylocomiaceae > Pleurozium > Pleurozium schreberi. The sequence continues at coordinate 59,873 of VACF01000050.1, forward strand.
TCTACTACTAGTCACAAAATTTTTAATTCTTTTTAGAAAAATTTGAAATCTCCTATGAATTTTTTAAGAAAAAATTGAAAAAACTTATATCATATACAAAATATACTAGGAAAATTCGAAATTTTCACCACATATGTATTTTATAGTGTATAATACCATGGTATGAAACAAAATTATCATGTCATTCTAAAATTAGAAAATAAAAAACCATGATATATTGCCTAAAATTAATATTGCTAAATTAATATTGCAATAGAAATTTCTAATTGGAATAGAAACTACACCTCATAAACTTCATTTCATTAGTTGGACTCAAATCCAAAAATATCATTTTTATGGCTAAAATTCACATCAATAGTAAATAGCAAGAAATGGCCAAAATACACTACAAAGGTGATTTGTGGATTTAGCATCTTCTTCTTAGAAAAGTCAATAATACTAGAATGAGGGAATTTGCAACACTATTCATTGAAAAGGTATTCGAGAAACTTCCAAAAAATAATTGGATGCAATCCTAGGTGAACTCATCTGAATGATGTTTTGCGCCCTCAACAACATTTGGTTAAGGATGCTATGCACCTCAAAGGTTCAACTGATGACTTCACTATTAATTGTAGAAGCAAAGAATGAACTTGTTGGTTCAATAATCAAGTATTTTAGTAACTACCAATCATAGGAGCCCGTGTCCTTCCATGCCATTAACCCCTAAAGTTCTTTGACTATGTTCTCACCAAAAATGCTTCAAAACTGCCATTTCTAGTACAAGTACCAAATTTTTAAAAAGCATCATTTTTTGACACATGTAACCGTAGGATCTTGTAGTACTCTAGTTTGAAAATATGTAGAAACAATTTTAGAAATTTCCACCACTTAGATTGCAAGATATTAGCATTTGAAGTGGCAAAAATCATTTTTTTGGCCCTGCAAAAAACGGGCAGCTGCACTTCACAAGGTCAGATCATTATGAAAAAATGTCCAAAATAGTTGTGCTTCTTTGGATTCATTCTTCAGGGCAAGTTGGCAACATACATGAAAATTTTCAGATCATTTGGAGTTGTACAACATACATGAAAAAAATAGTAAGTAGAAAGAAGTAGAGAGTGATTCAAAATACTAAATTGTTAATAAATTAGTTATAAAATTAAAAAATTCCAATCCAAATGGTTGAATTGTTGTAATGAATAATCTACACCTAATAGCATTATTTTTTTTTTTAAATATTGAAATTTCAGTAAAATAAAGGACTTCAAAGGTTTTTTTGGTGTAGGGATTCCATAACTGCCCGCAAACTAGAAAGCCTCATAACTTTCATCTCAGCTATTGAAATGCAATGATTCAAAGCTTTTTGAGTACATATAAATCTGAAGAACTAATCTCAGATTTTTATTTCTTAAAAAAATGATTTTTCCAGATCTCCCCAGACTGCCCGAGTTGAGAAACAAACAACATATTACGCAATAACTTTTGACACATATTTCCAAATGTCATGAAATTTGTGATATGAAAGATGTTCCTTGTCCCCACATTCTATTAAAATTTCAGGCCAAAATATGCAAATCTCCAGTCACATGTACCTACCCAAAATTTCTATGTTGCCAAAAAACGCATGTTGGTCCTTTAGGAGTTAAACTTAGATTGATTGTCAAGCTTATGAAGCAATTAGTCCAACGCTTCCAATAATTCACATGGCTAAAGAAGGCGTAGCTGGCCCAAGCCCCCAATTATTGGGACTACAGAAGTAGTCATAAATTGGTGTTGGAAATTTAGTCATCTTTGCTACACAAAGGAAATTTTTGGGCACCTCAATTAGCTAAAACAACTTTTGTATACAAGTTTTTAATCGATAAATGAAGGTCTCTTGGAGGGTGGATTTTCTACATCACCACTAAAAAAAATTAGCCTTTTTAGTGCTAAAATATCCTTTAACATGTAATATATTTTTGTCTATTCTCTTTTTTTCTTCTTATTGAATAAATGAAACTATTACAAATTATCTCACTAAAAATAATGGCAACAAATTTTGTTTGGGAGTTTATTTGCTCATTTGATGTTTTGTTATTACTTTGCTCAATTTTTCATAATGGGCTATTGTAAAAACATGGGATGAGAAACATTTGATGTCTATATTATGGGGTGTTGGACAAGAGTTCTAGTAAATCACTAAACAAACTAAGAATTGATGGCAAAAAATGTTGGAGTAGGCCAGTAATGAAGTTTTGTAGTTGGGAGTTAGGAATTTTGGTAGTTTAACCCTTCATCGCCTAAGGGGACCAAAAGTGTCCTCACAAAGTATGGCAGTCAAATTCAAAGTGTTGTAACTTTTGCATATGATGTTTAAATTCAATGAAACTTGTTGGAAAAGTGTACATATTAGTCTAGTTTGTGTGGTAAAATTTTCAAATCAATCCAAGACATTCCAATTTTTTGAAATCCATTCGAAGTTCTTAGGCTCAATTTGGATTCACCAAACTGCACTTTGATGGCTGCAACTTCAGGGGCTTGTATTTTCTTCCCATGTTTTTCTTCAATAAAATTTGTTGGATTATGTTCTCATTAAAGTCTGGTTATTGTGGTAGAATTTTCATCTCAATCTAAGTTGTTGTGAATGTTTGGGAGCAATTCAAAGTTCAAAATCCAAACTTTTTTGGATTATAGTGAACTTTGGCAAATTATTTCTTCTTTGTAAAGTTTTTGTTTCCAATAACTTTTGTTAGAAAAGTTGCACATACTAGTCTAGTTTGTGTGGTTAAAATTTCATATCAATCCAAGAAGTTATGAGTGATTGAGAACCATTTCAGTATAGGGAGGTTTAGCCATAAACGTTTTTTTGCTATTTTTTTCACTATTTTTTGACATTTCAAAACAATTTTGCAGACACAATGAGTCAATTGAATGATACTTTTTTTCACCAAAGTGTTTGTCTTTTGGTTTTGAATCACTTTGTAGTTTAAATTTTTTTTCATTTGAGTTGGTTTAAAAATCTAATTTCACCTCCAATTGTGCTTTTAAGAAAATTTCAGCATCTTTTGTCTACACTAAAACATTATAATCTTTCAATCTATACAGTCAAATGGCCCTAAATTTGTTGCACACCATGTACAACATGCACACTACAAGATTGTACAGTTGAGATTTTCATACTTCACCAAAATTCAAATTTATAGCACTTGAAAAGCAAAGATGCTTGTAGACATGTTTAGGCCTTAGTAATAGGCGAAAGAGGGTTAAGTACCTAGACATATTTGTATTTTTATACTCCTAGTAAAAGAATATCCTCTCAAGTGAGTTCCTTGGAAGAATTCCAAGGCTACACCCACAAATGGTTATAATGCAAGCTGTCCAACAAATAGAACAATTCTATTTTGGCTACTAATGATAATTAAAGAACAAAGATAATATTAGTATTTAAGCTCATTTAATGGAATATTTCATCCATTATTTCTACTTTGGGTATCAAATATGGCTAAATGCATTCAACTAAAAGACATATTTTGTAGTGTATGAATACCAAGACTAATTACGTACTTTGTAAGAATATTGTCATTTTTAGCCACATTAATTAACACTAGATCACTATATTTCAGTTCAATCAATAGAAATAAGTTGAACCCTTTTCAACCAATCATTGAAAAATAATACTGAAGTGCTTTTTGAAAAGTTGTTAGCCAAATTTCTTAGAAAATCCAATACTTCAACTCTTCAAGCCTCCAATTATAGACTGGTGTGAAATTTTTTTTTGTTCATTTGCAGGCTTTGAGGGATACGTTGATTTGTCTGATTAGTGCATGTAACCTATATATTAGAAAAGAACAATTTTTTTGACAATGCATGACCCACTATAACAATTACATTGATCTTCCTATACACTTCTCCCATATCTCATACAATTTTCTGCACAAAATATTAAATTTTACAATCTCTATTTTCCTCCTCTCTTCTTCTTCACATCTGCAGTTTGCTCATCACCATTATACAAACGTAGTCATTTAGTACAGTTTAAACTATTTATTACAAGTGTTCACTATTCAACATTAGTTGTAGTAGTGGCATTGTAGCATTTGTGGTGTCTAGGGGTGGCCCTCTTAAATTGGTCATACTTATTTTCATACAAATCAACTATTCAACCATACCAAACAAGCATTTGGGTGTACTATTCTTTATCACTTACTTTTTTCCATCCTTTACTTATTTAAAAGAATTTAGGCTATATTATTAGATAGAAAAGAAAAATTATTGGTTCACTTGGTAGCACAAAGTCTCTTTTCCAATAAAGTTTGGAGTTTTTGCGTCACTTGTGGGACATTAGGTGGACAAACTCTTCATGTAAGCCGATGTACTCTTCATCACTATTTTAGTGGTTATCACATTTAATAATAAAATAAAGAAAACTATATGTAGGGACAATTTTTTACTTGAAATAATTTTAAAACTTTTGAGGTTAAGTATATGAAAAATGTAAACTTGGTGAAAACTTTTAGAGTGATTGAATAGATCTTTAGATTCAAGTCCAAATTAACAATTGAAACAATCAAATTTTCCACCTAGTAGTACTTTGTCACCTCGAAAGACTAATTTTGTTGGCTTTCAAGTGAGACTCTAGACTAACCAATAACCTCAAAGATATTTCTCACATCTAGATGATTTTCATGCATCCATATTTTGCATGTTTCATCCATGCCCAAGGATGAAATAACTACATAGCTTTTTTCATCATGCTAATCTATATAATCCAATTGATTATGAAATCTATGTAGTGAAAAATAGCATAAGGCAACTACATATAATTTTGTAGGATCTAAAATTAGCCCCAACAAATTCTTGTCTAGGATTGGTTTTAACTCCTACAAGACCACTTCTACGTCCTTTTGGAAGATAAAGGGGATTTTGGGCGGGTACCTATGGTATCAATTTTTGTCTTGATTTTTTGAAACTTTTTTTTTGAAGATGTAAAAAATAATTATCTTCATGGGAATATAAATATTTTTCAATCAGTGCTTGGGAACAAAAGCTATGCCCAAAGTAGCTCAAAAGAGAGGAGAGGAGGAGAGTGGGGGCATAAAAAAAAATTCAAAAATTTGAACTTAAGAAAAAAATGCTCATATATTATGTATTTTTCCACATGGAAAGTTGTGATTCATTCCATTTGGAATTGTTATGGAAACATTATGGACACTCTTTTTTTTCTGACAATTCGAGCATTTTCTTGAAAAAATAACTTGTTGAATTTATTTATGAATGAAATTTTTACAATATAAAAATTCCACATGGTTTGTTTTTCTTGCTAGAAAAATCTCACCATTGGGATTAGTGAGTTTTAATTCCACCTTAGAGATATCAATAATTTAAATTTTCCTTCTATAATGAACCTACTTCTATTAAACAATTTTTTAAAGAGCAAAAATTGAGTTTTTTTTTAATCCCCCCTCCTAGATTTTCAACTCAATTCTCCACCATAAAGATTTAAAGCTCAAAATTTTGTAGTGCAAAAAATTTAAGTTAAGAAGGTTCAAAGTCAAATAGTCTAGTCTTGCAATGTGTTGCAAAACTTGTTTTTCTTCACTTTAAATGCACATATCTTGCAATCGATGCGGTCAAAATTTTGAAATTTTTTCTACACATTCTCATACTAGTCAAGTGTAAGATCCTATAATTAAATGTGCAAAAAAAAACAATTTCCAATTTTTTTTTACTCCTTGCTATAGAAATGGCAGTTTTGAGTGTGTTTTTTTGTAGAAAAGGCCTAGGTCCTTTAGGTGCTAAAAACGCCTATTTCCATTCATTTTAATTATTTTTTTTTTTATTCATTTAGTACTCACTAAATGAGTATGAAGATAAATCTAGTATACTCTTTTGAGTTCCAACCAGATTCAAGTTGAAATTAAATGATTTTTTATTGCCACATAAAGCAATATCAATATAAAAACCCAAACACTTTACATTGTTTTGGAGCATTTGTAGAGGGAGTCTTTACACATAATTACAAATGTGTGAGTTTCAAACAAGATCAACTAGTTTATTTTTGGATTCAAGATTTATAGAATATAGACTATGTAAGGGAGGCCAATTTCAATGTGATAAATTTGGGCAAATCACAAGCAAGTCTACTTTGTTGTTGAGTACTAATGTATCTTCTAGAAGTCTACAAAAATGCCTTTTCAAAAAATAGCACAAGATATTACCAAGCCACATTGCCATACTAGACAAAATGGAATTTAGAATACTTCACTTCACTACTAAGTATTGTATATGGAAATGAAAAACAGTGAAAAGAATTGTTGGCCTAGTCATTTGACCTACTCATGAGTACACTCTAGCTCCCTTAAGCCTAGAAGGACAAACCAATAACTACTTATTTCAAGCTTTCCTAGACACTACTTTGTTTGCTACCATTTTGCACCTAGATATGAATGGCATATACACACACACACACACATACACACACACACACACACACACACACAGATATATATATATATATATATATATATATATATATATATATATATATATTAGAAATGAATTTGTATGTCTACTATAAATCATAAAATTTTCAAATTTTTTGGGAAAATTTGAAATTATTGTGAGTTTTTTTAACAAAACTAAAGAAAACTCATATAAAATATTCCCTTTGTCCCACTTAAAAACTCCTAAAATCTTTCCATTGATGGATTAACTGAATTTTTAGTTGTAGTGCTAGCTATACATGCATTCTAGAACAAGTAATTCATCCCTTATGTCTATGCAAAATCTCCAACTTAGATGCTATTGTTTAGGCACCCAAATCCAAGTCAAAACTATGATATTTGAGCATAGATTATGAATGTTGCTAGCCACATCATTTTAGATGATTTAAAGGGTGGTGGCAACAATGGGATTCTAGAAATATGTCCTCCAACCAAAATATCTACAGAAAAAAAAAGTGTGGCCCACCTCATGAACAGATTTTCATAGCACTAGAGTGGTCACTGAATACACAACCAACACTACTGATTGAGGAAGCAATTAGTACAAAGTGCCTCATATGGGCAAGGTTAAGCTTTCTAAGCCAAAAGAATGCTTCAAAATTGTTTCACTTTCCCCCACAAGGTTGTTTAGCACAACAAACACTTATTCAATGGTCAAAATTAAGAAACAGAGCTTTTAAAGGTGACAAAATTTGCTTGATTTGGACGGTTTTAATGGGACATAACGAGTACAAAATTTTCTTGAAAAATCTAAAAGCTTCACTCAAATGTATATTATAGTATATAACATCATGGTATAAACTAAAGTTACCATATCACTCTAAAATTAGAAAATTAACAAACCATGGTTCATACTGTTGTAAAATATTGAAATTTATGGATTTTTCAGAATTTCTAATTGGAGTGGAAATTGCAATTGATAAACTTCATTACATTAGTTGGACTTACATTCAAAAACTATCATTTCTATGGCTAAAATTCACATCAAGAGTAAAGAATAAGAAATGACCAAAATGCACTATATGAAGGTGATTTGTGGATTAAAAGTCTTCTTTCTTAGAAAATTCAATAATACTACGATTGAGGAATTTACAATACTATTCACTAAAAATGTGCTTAATCAACTTCAAAAAATAATTGGGTGGAAAAACATTTTTCCATTCTATAGAATTAGATGAAATCATCCAAACGGACAATTAATGTTTACTAAAACATTACAAGGTGGGCGTTGGAGTTGTTTTAGGAAAAAATTTGATTTTGACATTTTTTCAAGGACAACCACTTAGATTGCCTCTCTAAGTAACTCTCCTTGAAAGAAGATCCAACCAAATCCAACTTTGATACCTCCTAATATGATTGCTTGAAAGATAGTCATAGTGAAGGTCAAATAGTTTGAATATAAGACAAGTGTATTTGAGTCCATAAGAGCCTCTTGCTAATGTAAGCCTAGTGGGCAAAAATAGTACTAATAGACAAGAAGAGTTCCACCAATCACCAATAAATGTGGAAGTAGGAAAATGAGATCCACCATCGATATCAGCACCACCCATATTTGTGCATTCCACACTATAGAAAGAACATAACAATGTTTTTTGTTTATTTATTTCGCTATTGGTGAATGCACCCCACCACCAATGCATATTATCGCTAGCAAAAAAGTATGTGTTCTCCTTTTCCAACACAAATTTTTGCTTTCTAATGTGTTGGAATGCAGAAGTCTGTGTTGGAAAAGGAGAATTGAACAAATCCAACCCATGTGGTTTTGTGGAGTTCAACACACTTTTCTCTAGTGCATGGCAAGAGGCTCTATACTAAATAGTGAAACTAGGTTGTCCCTCACTAATTTCTAGACATTTCGCACTATATAAATATTCATTGTTCTTGTACAAGAATGCACTAATTTTGAAGTAGTTGTTGGTGTAATTGGAACTCATGAACCTCCATGTATACAAATGAAAGTATATGTAGAAATATTTATTGACTTTGATGGCTAGTAGAGTAACTTTCTTGGGAATAAGGCAACCCAATTGTAAAGACAGTGTAATTTGTAATGTTTTTTTTTTTGACACACACAAGTTGCAAGGCAACTTAAGGCAATTTTCTAGTCAAGTGGAAGGGGATTTCACAGCTGGGGATTGAGCTGCTAACTTCTCCATCCAATTTGGGTACCTTACACTATCACCCTGGTAGTTTAGAGTCTATTTTGGACCAAACTATTTAGTGTAGGTGACAYGGTGGCAAGCAGGCCAGATATTCCGGAATGTCATTGAAGAGAGGGTTCGCCGATTCAAGAGGTCTGATCAAAAGGGCCGGGCTCCTCGCGTGCCGTGTGTATGTGTAAACGCCCGCGTGCCGGCCCAATGGCGAGAGTCTCCCCAGGAAAGGAATGTGGCCGGTAGCGTATTCAGCCATTCAGCAGAGTCCGTTCTCCCAGCGAGCAAGCCAGCCAGCGCCCAGCGCCCAACACCACCCTAGATTCCTCGAAGCCTAGATTCCTGGAATTGCCGAAGCAAGAATCATGAGGACCGGGAAGTCGCCTTGAACTTATAATTATAACTACTCTCGCCTCCCGTGCGCCAACACGCTTGCGCTCACCAACACGCAACCCACATTCAGTTTCCTCCGCTAAGGAACTGCTGAGCTAGACTGCAGCCCCCACCCCCCAATTGCTCTTGCTCTTGCTTCTCTTTCACGGAGCTTCGATTCCCACCATTTCTTCTTTCTCCTTCTTCTCCCTTGGACACTCCAAAGAGCACGACAGACAGATCTTCGCACGCCAACCACGAGGGTAGTTGACCAACGCGCTATGTAGCAACCAACGAATTTACTGACCTCTGCTTTTGCTTTCTTGCTTGGAAGGATCCCGACGGAGATCACGAGTCTCACGCACGCACGGGGTGGATCCGGCTTGCTTGTCTGCCTGCCTGCATTGGGCATGCAACGCGCAGGGTGGATTCGGATTCCAAGAGAGGTTCAAGGGAGCTGAGCACTGGGTGTACGTAAGAATTCATGGCAGCGGCAGAGAGAAGGGGAAGGAGAGTGTGGTGAATTGGGGTTGAGGAGTTTGGGTGAATTGGGGATTTTGCGGGGATGGCGAAGGAGAAGGAAGAGCAAGGGGCGTCGCAGATATGGCGACGGAAGCACGCGCATCCGACGCGGCCTCGCGGCGGGATTCAACTAGCGAAGCATCTGCGCGTAGCGGAGCTTGTTTCGATAGGTCTGTGGTGGACTATCGCTTGCCAATTTTTGTTGTAAGCTACAGTAGATTGGCGCTTGTTTCGACGGATTTGTTGTCTACTATCGGTTGCCAAATTGGCGTGCGTTAGATTGTTGGCGCTTGTGTGTTGTGTACCATCGCTTGCCAAATTGTCTTGCGCTAGATTAGTGGCAATAGGATTTTGGGATTGGCTGATTGGGAGATGGTTGTGGCTATGGCAGGGATCGGATCCACGATTGGCGCGGGTGTGTACGTGCTGGTGGGCACTGTGGCGAGGGAACGCGCGGGTCCCGCTCTCACCGTGTCGTTCCTGATCGCCGGCGTCGCGGCCGCGCTCGCGGCGCTTTGCTACGCGGAGCTTTCGAGTCGTTGTCCGTCTGCTGGGAGTGCGTATCATTATGCGTACACTCTTGTCGGTGAAGGGTAGGCACACTTTGCCATTCTTTTTATCACAGTTATTCCCTTCAAAGATTACCACCTTTTCAATGTTATTACTGGTGTGTGGAATTCTGATCATGTGTGGACTTTTGATGTTGGTTGATTTTTTGTACTTTGGGTGTAGAGTGGCGTGGATTATTGGGTGGGGGCTCATCCTGGAGTACACAGTGGGTGGCTCCACAGTCGCACGCGGCATTGCCCCCAACTTGGTACTAATTTTTTTTTTCCATCAAATCTTGCCAGAGCGGCTTTTGATGCAATTTTTTTTAATGGAAATGCTCCGCGTGAGGGGAACCCTTGTAGTCATTTGATCAATATTGCCTTTGGAGAATTTTGGTTTTGCACTCCAATTTTCAAAGGAATCCCTATGCAGTAGAAGTCATTTGGCACCCGTTGCTCTTGCTTTCTGGAGAATTCGCTAATTGACAACCTCCTCTGGAAAATTTTGGTTTTGCATGCCAATTTCCCAAAAAAATTAAGCTCTGGAGAAGACGCTTTAGCTCCTTGTATCATTCATCATTGTACAGCCTTGGTGAACTTTGGTTTTGCATGCTAATTTTTAATGGAAGTTCTTTGGATTAGAAGAAACTATAAACCTTGATAAAGAGTACGACGTTTGACACATAAATGTTTGAGCTACTTGAATGGAACTCAGGGACAAAAAAAATTTAGATTTTTCTTCTAGTTTTCATTTAGGGTGCTGACAGRCTGTGCACAACAGGGGGTTTTCGTTGGAGGAGAAGAGCACTTGCATTGGCTTCTGGTCCGGAGACTCATTCCTGGGACAGAGATAATTGTGGACCCCTGTGCTGCGTTTCTGGTGTTGATTGTCACGGCTCTCCTGTGCGTTGGCATTCGGGAGGTAAATTTCAATATACTTTTCAATCGATTTATACTTTTCCCTTGTCCAGGAATTTGTGAATGTGAGATTCTGAGCCTTTGGAAATTAACTGTTGAAGGCTGTTGTTGTATGGGTGGGATTGGCAGAGTGCTCAAGTGCAAGCTGTGATGGTCTGTCTCAACATACTAGTGCTGCTTTTCGTGGCGTCTGCTGGCTCCTATGCAGGCTTTAAAAATGGATGGAAAGGTTATGAACAGCCTGATGGGTGCGTTTAAACCCACCCRAGTAGCACCACACGCCATTGCAGGCTCTAAATAACTAGGGCTACAAAATTAGGGTTTCCGTTTTCAGTTCGAAGTTTGGGATAGCTTACTTTGAAGTCTTTTACTTGTAACATGAAGGGTGGTTACTTGTTGAGCAGGTACATGCCTTACGGTATAAATGGAGTGTTAGGAGGTGCTGCCACTCTTTTCTTCGCTTATATTGGGTTCGATACTGTTGCGAGCACTGCMGAGGAGGTACATATTGGTTTTCCGTAAAACAAGCCCTTTCTCTATTTTCTTCTGATACTAGATAAGTTAACCCCTGCAGGACCAAGAGTCTCACATGGACCTCATGTTTGTTTCACCAGTTTTGAGTAGGTTAGTTGAAGACTTTGTGATGTCCAATTGTATTTACTCATCAACCACCACTTAAGAATGTATGCRAGTGTAGCATTAAAGGATTANTCATGAAGAGTAAAAACTTATAGCATTTCTAAAATAGTTAGTATGGGTACACTATTTAACATCATTAGTGTAGTCCTCTTATGGAAGAATTGATATTTCCTCAATCCTCCGAGGGGTTGGATTTGAAATTGTGATCACAATACGGTGGCTCACCTTAGTTTCCATACGTGGATACCAAAAGTCAAGATTATGAGTCTGTATTGTTTGTTACGTAAAACTCCTGTCAGGTATTTTTTTTAATCACGTAGTACATCCGTCATCATGCGAAACCAAAGTTTTCCAAGGGTTATGATATAGTGAATGCATGGAAGTAGAAGTCTTGGGCGATCAAATGACTAACAAACTTCCTCTGATGCCAATGTTGTCATTTGTGTGACTGTCACTTGTCCTTCAGGTATATTGTTGCAGCTGGTGCTGTTGCCGCTTTAGCGACAACTCTCATGGGATCCTTGCTGCCTCAGGTTCGTTAGGTCGCTTGATATCCAAGTTCGCAAATCCTGTCCTTTTTTTTCCTTAAGTAGTATCAGATTCATATAGTTATTGTTACTGATATCTACGAATACGAGATGGTCATGCTACATAATTATATAAATCTTAAGATTTCGTATGTAAGCCCCAGTTCCTGACTCTGCTCTTGGTGACCAGCCCAGAATTTTAATGGCCATGGCGCGTGACGGTTTGCTTCCGCCTTTCTTCTCCGCCGTTCACGCCAAGACTGCTGTGCCAGTCAATGGGACTGTGTTGGCCGGCCTAGTTGCGGCAGTCATGACCTTTATGATGGACGTCGACCAACTCTCCGGTCTGGTAAGAATGTTCTTCCGTTTTGATTATCCTAAATTGGAAAACTGAGTTCAGCCTGTAGTAGCCTACGAATGAAGTAGCCTTTTAATGGTGTCTTCCAATGAATTTTTCAATTACCACGAGTCCTAACGTCTGTCACTAGATGAAAACTTTGTGGACGCGGTCCCTGAATTCTATCCAGGGACCAAATTCATAGCTTTCATGAGGGTATTTGATCAACTTTCCTGTCCGGGAAGAGTGAGCTTCATTTTTATTCCTCCCCTTGGCACGCTTTGTTCAGTTTGTAGGAGCATACAAATGAATGAAATATTGCTTCAAATAGTGTCTTTCAATAGTGATGTGTCCACTATCACTTCTGTTATTCCTATTGCCTTCCATTTGAAGAACTATTTGCAGATGGGTCCCTGAATTCTATTCAGTTGACCACCCCTTGTGTGTCAAAAAGTCTAGATGTATATTATCCAGACAACAAACAACGAAGTGCATTGCCATGATATTCTCAACACTTTTAGTACTGCCATGAAGTCAGTGACTTATTTTGAACGCATTTTTCAAGGACTGATCAAATTCTTAGAAAGAATCAGGTAACCTTGATGCAAATTTTGCATCCACAATAATAAATATGCCATTTTTAAAGTGACGATCCACAGTCACTCTCATAGTATTTCCTGACGWCGGAATTGCGTTTTCTAACCACTGGGGGAAAAAAAATCCTGTTTCCAGGTTAGCGTCGGCACGTTGTCAGCGTTCACCATCGTGTCCATCTGCCTCCTCGTCCTCCGCTACGTCCCTCCCTTGGACGACACCCCGAAGACCCCCGTGCTCCAAGCCCGTTCCAACGAGGGTCTTCCCGTGGTTCCCAAGACCCCCCCCTCCAGACCCATTTTCACCAGCCAGTACCCGATCTTCTCCCCTGTGCTCACCATCTTGTCCGAAGCCTCCTTGCACACCTTGCCTGAGCGAAGCATTGTAAGCGACATCTACGCGTCTTCCGCAAGTAGTGTGGGCTCGACCTTGCAAGACGAGGCGCAGGACTTGGAAGGGGACTTGGAGGAGGAAGAAAACTCGACGGGTGTTGCGCAGTCGGACCTTCACAACCCGTTGTTGGTGCCTGAGCTTCAAACCGTTCTAACTTCAACTGGTAGGGTTTCATCACCCTCTTTCGATTTGAAAACAATTTGAATTCTTGAATTGCAATGCATTGCATTAATTTCTTGAGAGTGTTTTTTTTAGCAACCGGTTAGCGTGGAAAGAATTCCTCCGCATCCTTTTGTTTTGGAAAGTGTGGCTTGGTTTGAACAAGTGGAATCTTCCTGAGCTTGAACCGTTGTGAGGAGGCGTTGGATGTCTGAGTTGTAATTGGGTGTTGYCTGGTTTGATTTGGTGTGACTTTGCTTTAAATAAGTTCTGAGTTTGCGTTGTTGTCGAAAGGTGCCATGCCGCTCCTACTTGAGAATGGTAGGCTCCCCCCATTGCACCGACTGAGCTGGGCACTTTGTAGTTGTATACCGTCATTCTTGAGAGCCTTTTTTGAGCATCCTCTGAATTGGCATGAAAAGAGATCCGTGTTGCAAAGTTGAGCTCAATGTGGACAAGTTTGGTCTCCCAAAACTAATTAACCGTTGTATGCTTGAGCTGAATTTTCGTGTGATTTGCTTCGCCTTGGCATATGGCTGTGCTTTAAATAATTTGGCATTGTTATCGGATGGTGCCATGCTTCTCCCCATTGCACCAACTGAGTAAAGACCAGTATTAATTTTGCTCGTTGTCTGATCCATAGAAAGCTAAGCCTCGTTTTGGGTTCCTTTTGTGTCTGAACAGAAAGTTCGGGTGCAGATCCAAGAAGGGAGGAAGCCAGGCGACATGCAGCGGTCGTGGCCATCGCTGGTGTTTTGATGGGCGTCATACTTATCAGCCTTGCTACTGCAGCGACAGSTCTTCCAGCGTATGTCTCCACACACCAAACATCTTTATTTTTAAATAGAATTTAACACTTATATATCTATTTATTTTTAATATTTAGTGTCACAAAGTCCTGTCACGTTTTCATCCACGTGGTCAATTTCTTGCTCCTTCACTTATTTATCCGGAAGTAAGATGGATGCAAGTGGGGGAACTAACTAATATTCAAAGTCAGATCTCACTATTAGCAATTTCCACTCACTGGCCAAACTTGTTCAATTTGAAAAAAATTTACATACTCGTATCTATTATATGAGTTACAGTGGCAGGAAATCACGTCACGTTTTCATCCGAGTGGATAGTCCCTTCGCAAAGTTCGCATCCCTTCATTTATTTTTCAGATTTAATATGGTTGTAGTGCTTTGAGGAACTAATCAATCTTCAAGTTAGGCCTCACTATTTGCAATCTTTTGAGAAGGGACTTTCTTCCTTTTTTTCTAAAGGAGACGTATTCATCCTTTTGTAATGGGATTGCTGCAGATTTTGCAACCAGGTGTACTGGTTAAATTGTGTATCTACAATTTTGTCTTTTTCCATTTTAGTACCATTTCGACACCTGGCATTTGGTAACCCTTTTTAAGCTGGGTGGAGTACACTGACCTTTATGATGGGATGCAATAATGCAGGCTGTTGCGGTGGGGCTTGGGAACTTTAGGCATTCCTATATTTGTTGCTGCAACTACCGTCCTGTTCTTGATTGAACAAGATGAGTGGCAACATAAGTTTGGACAACCTGGAGGTCTGTAACTTGCATCTGAATTTCAATTCTACCTTCAGTGATTATCATAAATCCGTTGCATATAACAAYAAGAGTTTAGTTTATTATTAGATTACATGAAATGGTGCTTTTCATTGCCACATACTGCATTGCGATTGGAAAMGAGGAGGGTCTGGAAACTCGTCTTTCCTTGCACCSTKAGAGAGRRATAGATGGTTTGAGATCTTTTTAATACTCACAAARCACAAAAAATTGCACWCTCTATTGTTACAGCTCTCTACTATTTGTGTGCGTACTTAATCCAATTATGCACAYAGTTAATGCCCATTATTGGAGCTCTAATGTTGTCACACTTAGCTCGACTTYCTCTTTGYCAATCACAACTTTTACTACTGCAGCATAACTTRCMTGCATTGAGATTATATGTGTGACAACCCACCGTTTTGTTATACCCTATTGCTCATCTTCCTATACATTGTGCAGGTTTCCATTGCCCAGGGGTTCCTGGATTACCAATTGCAAGCATACTTGTGAACGTTTATCTGCTGGTCAATTTGGGGTATGTTTTTCCAACAACTTTTGCAATCTATTTCTTTAATTTCCTTGATGATTCATTTCAATAATCTCTAAAGGAATGCTATCTGGGAAATTATTATTCTTTTGACAGTTGTGGCAATCAATTACTCCTGGCAGGGTGGCCACATGGTTGCGAGTTTCTATTTGGATGATTTTGGGATTACTTGTGTACATCTGCTATGGCCTGAGCCATAGCCGGCTTGCCAAGGGATCRCCATCAAGAGAGGAGCAAGGAGATTATAAGAAGTTGTTGTCTTCTGTGGAGACTCCGGTTTAGTGTTAAGCCAATTATTAAACCCAATTCTCTTTTTTTCAGTTTTGTATGCTGATTTTAATTGAGTCTAGGAACCTAGGTCTAGTTAGTTAATAGAACTTACCTTCAACTGTGTCTTTATTTTTATTTATGCTATTTATTCATGCTAGTCTTAGGGTCGAAGTTAAATTCCTCCTAAGTACCAGAATTCTAGCTATTGTTGGCACACACTAAGTGTCTGTGTCTGTGGCCTTGTTAAGTTGGTAGAACTACCCCCTCCAACGTACTCTTTATTCTGGCTAGACAATAGGTTGATGTTAATTCTTCTTGGTACCAGAATTAGTAGCTATTGTTGGCTCTATTTAGCCTTAATTTAATGTAGCCCCAATTTAGAGCATATTCATTGATGTATTCTACTAGGGAGGGAGCAAAACTAGTGTCAATACCTTACCCAAAAAGAATGTGGAAATTAGTACAGTGTAGTAGTAGTATCTGAGCCTGCACTGAAATTAAAATAGTGTGAATTTGATCAATTTGTGTTATATGCGCTGATAGGATTTATCAGGGTAGTGCTCTTTTGGGATGAGCTTATTGTAACTTAATTGTACTCCATCATTGGCTGTCCATTTGCAACATGAGTATATTGCCTCCAGGTGGATACTTGAATGCCCAACTCATTGATGACTGGAAACTTGTGATGGCTTGAAACTTGTGATGGCTTGCAATGAAATTCTGTTTGTAAATATAAGTGTACTCTTGACAAAGTTGCCCCCAACTCATTGATAGCTTGAAACTTGTGATGGCTTGCAATGAAGTTTTTTTTATATATATAGAACTGTACTCTTCACAAAATCAAGGGAGAAAATGACGGTCATACAAGGGTACAAGAACAAGTGTGGGAATAGTGATGTTCATTTGACAAGTGTCACTCATAGGACACTTAGTAGGAGGTGCTAAAAGCACTCRAGCTTTGAAATCCCCTTGTCTTTAAATGTGCACTATTTGTACATGTTGCTTTTTTGTTGTACCCAAAATGTACATTTGAAGAGGTGGGAAATTATGTAGCCCTTTCCTTTTTTAAACTTCAAAGGTTCATAACTAATTTTGCAAAGATCTAGAAAAATATGAAATGACTCAATGAATTAGATGCCAATTCCATTTATCTTTCAAGGAAAATTCACTGCAAAACATTTGAAGAAGTTTTACTTCCCGAAATTCAAGTTTCAACTCTTAGATGGGTGCTTTATGGACCTCCTACCTTATGCCCACCATTTGAATGTAGTTGGAGTTTCTCTCTTCATCTGAAAATTTTTATTTTTCATTCCTCATGCTCTATTCATTTTGGGAATAGGGACTTTGACTACAATATCTTGCACCTTTATATCACTATGCTCTTGACGATTTTCGGTCACAATGACGGAAAGAGGAAAAATAATAGATGATAAACGTAAAAAAACTAATTTTTCTAGGAAAGGGAAGAAAAGGAAAACCTGTAATGATGAAGATCTTATATTAAGATTCTTCTTAGGCTATATTTTATTTAACCTAAAAGGCTACAATTCACATTTCCCTACCAACCATAACTCGTAGGTGATAAACAAGTCTCAAGCATATTGAAAAACAAATGATTTTCATTGGGTTCATGTGCAACTTTGGTATTGGAATRTGCTTACCATTGAGTAACATGAAGGTACATTTAGGTTATATATTTCTCTATCCCATAATTGGATACCATTTTATTTGACTGCCGATTGTAATTGCATTTAACCCACTCAAGTTCCTTAACTATGTTTTCAACAAAAACGCTCCAAAACTGCCATTTCTAGGACAAATACCTAATTTTTGAAAAAAAAAACTTTTTTTGACACATAGGATCTTGTACTATGCTTACCTAAGAACATGGGATAAAAATATCATAAATTTCCACCAAGTGGATTGCAAGATATAAGCATAACAATTTCACTATAATCAATTTTTTGGCCCTTCCCCAAAACAAGGCAAATGCACTTCACAAGCTCACTTTTCTATGGAAAAATGTCCAAAATGGTGGTGCTTCTTTGGATTMTTTTTCTTAGACATGTTCTCCACATGCTTAAAAAATTTGAGATTATTTGGATTTGTACAACATGTAGGAAAAAATGAGTAAGTAGACAATAGTAGAGAATGATTCATAATAATACTAAATTGTTAAGAATACAATTTTGGAATTGAAAACCGCCAATCCCAACGGTTGCAATGTTGCAATGTACAATCTACATTCTATAATTTTATTTTATTCCAAAAATATTGAAAATTGAGTAAGACAAAGGACTTTAAAGTTTATTTTAGAGTAGAAATTCCATAATTGCCCGCAAACAGAAAAAAAACTCATAACTTTTGATTCATTGATCAATTTGGAATGATTCAAAGCTTCTCATGTACATATAACTCTAGAAAACCAATTTCAAATTTTTGTTTCTRAAAAAAATGATTTCTAATCTRTCYGGACTGCTCGCCGGGAGAAAAAAGTAGCATATTAGGCCATGACTTTTTACTCATATTTCCAAATGTCACAAAATTTTGTGCATATGAAAGATATTCCTTGTCCCCACCTTCTATAAAAWTTTCAACTTAAAATATGTAAATCTCTAGTCATACATACTTGCCCAAAATTTCTATGTTGCCAATATTTGCATGTTGATCCTTTAGGGGTTAACTACATCTTTGTATCATACAATATGTACAACTACTCAATCATGTATTAGCATTCAAAAGAGATTTTATAGGACTATATGTGGTATATATTGGGATATAGGGTCTTCAAAACATTTAAGAGTTAGGTTCAATTTATGTTTGAAATAGCATATTTACAAAGTGAATATTTTTATTTAGTTTTTTAGTTTTTTAAACTTGATTTTGACATTCTATACTTTTATTTTTGAGAAAAATAAAAAAATTAAGCTTCTATAGTCTAATTTCTATCATTAGAAACTTTGAGAAAATCCTAAACATGAATATATTTTGCATTTTGAAGTTGAGAACCTATAATATATTTCCAAGTATAGAATGGAAAATAAATTATATTTCACTAAAATGTGCACTACTATGTATACCTCGTTAAATTTTAACCCAATTATTTTGRATTTGTTACATTTTTTCTTGTTTGATGGTTTGTAAAATAGTTTCCTTGGGTAAAAAAACTAATTTCACTATTTATAAACTAGGCTAAATTCATATGGGGTAATTAACCACTATAGTTCTTTCATATTCAAAATTAAATGGTCAAAATGATTTTGAATAGATATCAATTTATAGAATCCCAAAAAAATTATTAATCTTCTATTAGAATATATCTTTTGCTACMTGGTTTGACATTGAATTATAAAAACTTCTATTTTTTGCAATATTTATCAAAATGCAGTGAAAAAAAAAGCTTTGTACAAAGGTTAAGATGATTAGAATCCATTTAAAATTTATTCACAAATTCCAAGTTTGGGAGTCAATAGAACCTGCCAAAGTTATCAACAATCCAAAGTAGGCCTTTTGTCCTTCAGGGGTTAAGTAGAAAATGAAGGTATCTACAACTTGGTTATTAACCCCTAAAGAACCAAGGCCTTTTTCTAAGAAAAAACACTTAAAACTGCCATTTCTATAGCAAAGAGTACAAAAAATGGAAATTGTTTTACTGGCAGATCTAACCATAGGACCTTAAACCTTACTAATATGGGTATGTGTGGGAAAAATTTACAATTTTGGACCTATAGATTGTGAGTTGAAAGCGAAAAAATCAAGATTTGCATCACATTGCTGGACTAAATTATTTGACTTTGAACCTTCAAAACTTTTATTTTTTTCACTACAGAGTTTTGAGCTTTAAATCTTTACTAGTGTGCATGTGTCGTTGCCACAGGCAATTTGAAAGTAAAAGTAATTTTCTAATTTTTTAAAACCAAAAATAACTCAAAAATCAATAACTTTCACCCCGTAGGTCGTAACGCCACGAAACCAAGCCCATGCACCCCTCCTTGCTAAGAGCTTTCCGACAGTACCAAGCACGCCACCGGCGAACGCACGGTCCGGTAGATCTCAACGTAACAAATAAACAAACAAAACAAAACAAAACAAAACAAACAGCTTGATTTAAAGGATAGATGGTGGAAAATTGTGTTGAGAATCTAGGGGGAAAAAATTTAACTAAATTTTTATTCTTTAAAAATTGTTAAGTAGAAATAGGTACAGATCAAAGAAAAATCTAATTTATTAATATTTCTAAGGTAGAATTAATATGCACTAATCCCAATGGTGGGATTATTTTAGCATTAAAACTAAACCATGTGGAACTTCTTTTTTTCGTAAAATTGTAAAAATTGCATTGAGAAATGAATCCTACAAGTTATTTTTTCAAGAAGATGCTCTAATTGCCCAAAAAACAAGATTGTCCATAACTTTCTCATAACAAATCCAAATGGAATGAATCAATGCTTTCCATGTAGACAAAAATATAATCTATGAGAAAAAAAAGGAAAAAAAAATTTAACTCAAATTTTTGAACTTTTTTTTGCTGCCCCCTCTCACCCCTTCTCCCCTATGTTGAATTGTTTTGGGGATAACTTTTGTTTCTAGGCATTGACTGAAGAAAAATTTATATTCCCATAAAGATAATTAGTTTTTCTATTTTCAAAAAAAAATTTTAAAAATCAGGAAAAAAATCGAGACCATATGTACATGCCCAAAATCTACCATGTTAACAAATCGTCCTTGAGGGGTTAACCAACTCATCCTTTGATACCRCCACCAAGCCTTTAGATGCCATTTGAATGCTAAATATTTCAAAAACTTTGAATGAAAATATCTTTTTGTTTTCTACCATTTTTGTTTTGAAAATTTCATTGAATTATAATTTTAAGTTGCATTTTATGATACATCTCTAAAATTCTATAAATACCAAACTATCCCGACCCTTCTAGTAGGGAAGAGTTTTTCAACACCAAATTACAATAAAAGATATTGATTCCACAAACCTATATATCACCAAATTTTTGTACGGGAGCTTTGTGCCTCAAACCTCATCTCTCCTTTACCCCTAAACGCCCTAGAGGACTAAAAGCATCCTCACAATCTGAAAGTCCGATTCAAAGTGTTTTAACTTTTGCATCTCAAGTCCAAATTCAATAAAACTTATTGGAAAATTTGCGCTCTTTCTTTTAGTTTGTAAGGTAAAATTTTCAGGTAAAATACAAAATATATAGATGTTTTGGGAACCAATCAATGTTATAGAGTAGTAGAGTACCTGTAGTGTGAAAACACTCTATGACATGATTGTTTGCTCACATCAATCATTCAATCCTTATTCATCTTCCATAGTCCTTACATTGTTTTTTTTTCATCGACAAATATATATATGTGAATTCTTGCTTGGTTATTGAAATTTTATCTTGCGTGCAATAAACATGCTCAAGCTTAGCCTTGCAATTATTTATATTACTTGTCAACAATATGTCTTGCCATATTATGGTACACCTATGTCATATTCTAGGAGTCACATTACAACAAATTATAACTTCATGGATGTGCCTCCCCACAAAGCTTTAAGGATCAGCATGTGAAGTATGCCATTTTATTTAATGGCATTTTACATAAAAATTAAGAAAAAAATTTAGTTTTTGTCTCAAGGCTTGGTTTCCACTAACGAAAGATAAAATATCTTATTGTGGTCAAAACTAGGAGTTTTCCCTCATGCCATTGCTGAATTTTTTTTAAATATTCTCACATAAAATCAAGTGCACAGAAAAAAAACAAGAGCAATTGAAATTATATCTTTCTGACAAACATTATTCCTTATGAATTTTTGAAGCGTTCAGCCCATCATGACCCAAAAGAATCTCTAAACGACTCCAAACCAACAAAATTTGTATCTTTAATGCTCGTCTAACTCACCTAAAGCAATCACAATAATTTCTAACATGGATGGCTTAAGAAAGTCTCTTCCTAAAATGAAATCACATTGAAAACATAACATTCTTAACCTTCATTGGGGGGGTCCCTTATGCTCCTCAAAATCTGGCCTCCAAGCAACCAATCAGTATCTCCAAGTCTGACAGCCCACTCTCTCCCAACTAGGCCAGCCAATGAAATTGCTTCTACTATAACTAAAATCCTCCCCCAGGTATAGAGCGGAGGATTATACCTCCACTTGGGAGGAGGATACACACCCAGTTAAGAATGTTATGAAGATAGAAATTCCTAATGAGGTTACCAAGCACTCTATTATTGATTTATTGTCCTGTAAGACATTGTGACCCACTAAATTTCATTCATTGAAAAAAATCATAATGGGGTCATTCCCAAAGTGTCTACTATAGGTCTTTTGACCACAACAGATTGTTTTGCGTTAGTAGTGGAGGTGTAAGTAGTGAGTAGTAATTGTCAATAGTAGAGGTCTAAGTAGTAAGGAGAATGAAGCTTGAGTTTCAATGTTTTAAGTTAGTCGTTCAACAACTAGACGTCAAATAGCTTGAGGATTAAGGTATTTCCAAGATTTTACATCTGCTTTTTTACGATAAGATTTTGACTTCCTCCAATTTTTTCATCATTGTCATTGTATTGTTTGAGAAGTTGATGCACACAAGTGATAGAACATTGCTCATGATGATAAGTCACTATACAACTAACACAAAACAATCCATTGTGGTCAAAAGACCTATAGTAGAGACCTTGGGAATGACCCCATTATGATTTTTTTCAATGAATGAAATTTAGTGGGTCACAATCAATGTCTTACAAGACAATAAATCAATAATAGAGTGCTTGGTAACCTCATTAGGAATTTCTATCTTTTCAATGTGATTTCATTTTAGGAAGAGACTTTCAATATGACATAGATGTACTATAATATGGCAAGACATATTGTTGACAAGTAATCTAAATAATTGCAATATAATGACGAATTTCCACCCCTCCAGTTGTGAGCAATCAAATTGTACTCTGTGATTGGCAAGCAGAAGCCCAAGGCCAGGAACATCTCACTCACTCACTCACTCACTCCCAAGGAAGATTCAAATCCCATGATCGTTTCCTACTGTACAGAACGGAGCACACTTAAAAGGAAAGGATCAATTTCTCTCATATATCCATACAAACACAAAAGCCTGACTTCAAGGACTGATGAGGGTTGTACTGCTGCAGTTCTCCCTGGCTCATATTGATTCTAATGTTCCTTTCTAGCAGCAGCTATGATTTTGCAACAGTGATCATCTGCCGATCCATCTGCACCGGGAACTTTTTCTGTTTTATATTGCTACAGATCCAAAACAGAAAAATAAACATCAACGATCGACATACAACATCACATCACGGCAAGCAATTGTGACGGTTCAAGCTCTACAAGCGCAATATCTTTTTACAAATCCTCGGTGAATTGACTAATAGTATTGGCAGCGAGAGTGAGAGTGATCTCTTGGAGGCATACGGTTGGTAGAAATGGAAAAAGATAGGGTATCGACACTGTTGCTTTGAACCCCAACCCGGCTCCAAAGCAGCTTCACCTGCGTATTTTTATTAAAACTCGGGAGTACTGATGAAACGAGCAAGTGGATAGGGGTCGCCTCAGGAAAACGGAGTTGGAATGTGCACCATTCTAGTGCGGAAGAATGTTCGAAAGTAACTGAAATACTGAATAAACTTCAGCACACAGAATGAATCGTACACTCGAACCTCCAATTGTGCCTTAGACGACACTCGAGAATGTCCTGCGCATTTGGCACATATGATGTAGCACACGAATCACACGCTTCGACTACGTCGTATACTGAAAAAGTTGGGACCCCAGGTGGAGAGATTGAAGCGGCGTGAGTCCTAATAACAAGACAATTATTTCAATGAAGGGCTAGTTACCTTCACAGTAGAACGACAAAATCTGCATCGGCAGCTCCATGGATGCCCGCACAGGAACAGAAAGCATGACTTTACAAAACACTGACAAAATCTTGGGACACTAAGTTATGAGCAGAACAAATAACCACAACAGGAATATCAAACATCAAATTGATTATTCCTCGGAGCCACCACCAGACATGGAATAATACAAAATCACGTCGTAGGGGATAACTTCAAACCATTGCATCCCAGGTGGCGTAGAAACCAACACAACAAAACCTCGAACGAGTCCAAAATACGACGAGGCTACCATGATACTCCAGACATAAGCTACGACTACTTACATACTCTCGATTGTCTCCACATGACCTTGCAAACCCTCAGAATTGAAATGAAGAAGATCCCCAGATCCAACAGGAAGGAAAAAGTTCATCATACAAAGCCATGGACACTGTGCAGGATGATAGTAACATGGAACTTGGCATTGAAGTGCACAAATTGAACCTACCACCGTGATTCCTAAACCCACCATTCTGCATACACCATACCCTCAGAGCTTGCAATTCAGTGCTCCCAGACACCAAAATACGCTGCTAGCAAATCGTGCGTACGCGCGTGCGTGCTTGCATCTTCTTCGTCGTTCGTCCCTGYTGCCTGGRAWGCGTCCACCACGCTGAAGATTCKTTCAGTCACCTGCCTCCGTTGTTGATTGAAACCGGCCTTTCGTATATCATAACCGATACCACCACCTAGCCTTTCTATGTGCTTGATAAATTCCTTTTTTTATGTAATTTTTTTTTTGTGTTGATACAACCCACAACCTCCACGATGATCACCAGAGAATCAAAGGACGAYGATGATACTGCTCCAGTCGGTGACGTTACCTCCGATCAGTGGAAACCCCGACGGCCACATTACTCACGAGTTTGCCACTTTCGTCCATTGTCATGGGATTCTCCACCACCACAGTCTGCGAATGCGATGGCGGAACAGACGGAAGGGGTGCGGCAGGCTGCTGACCTGGCGGAAGTCTTTGCTGCTGCTGCTGCTGAGGGAGCGGGACACGCATGTTTGTGGTGGACGGCATGGCAATGGCCGTCACGAACTGACAGAGCGCGCATTTGACGCTCTGGGCGCCGTACGCGTACATGAGCGTCATCCCGCAGCCGCCGCAATTGATGTGCGCCACCTGCGGGGCTTCCATCGCCAGGTTTACGGTGTGGCAGCACGAGCACTGCACGCTGGTGGCGCCCCGCATGTACATGAGCAGCGTCCGACACCCCGCGCACACCAGCTGCGCCATCTCGGTCCCGTGGGCCGGCACTTGGGTGACGGTGTGGCAAAGCGCGCATCTCACATTGCTGGCGCCGTGTGGGTACACCAGCAGCGTGCGACAGCCATTGCAAATTAACTGCCCCTGCTGCTGCTGCTGTGCTGGCTGTTGCAACACCTGTCCCCCACCCCCACCCTGCTGCTGTTGCTGCTGCCCTTGCATCGATTGATATGGCATCTTCCAATTGCAACTCTCTCGCCTAGGTTCTGTCTCTCTCTCTCTCGCACCCTAACCCCACCACCTCCAACGATCACCCTCACAACCAAATTCCACCAACACAACCAATCTCGAATTCCAATCAACGATCTCAGAACTCTCGCTAACCCTCAAGCCTCACACCAGATCTATCTCTCAATACCTGCAAAACACCGAAATCCCGTAAAATACCAAAACCTAGACCCCCAATCCGAACCTYACACTCCCAAAACYACAACCTCGRAACGCAAATTACAAACCYCCTTCCCGTCCAATCCCAACCGACCTTGCTCCACCTCTCACTTTTGCCGCCCCAACCGCACCTTCCGAGAAAATGTCCACACACGCACCCTCCTYCTTCCGAGGGRAGTKTCACCACCCGAGATCTTCAATCGTGGAAACGCGGAATAGCGAGAGAGAACAAGACCTTTTGAGCGATGAGCGCAGGATCTTGGAAAAGGGGATTGGAGAGAGCAAGGAAGTGTAGACGAGAATGAAAACAAAACAAAAAGGGGGGGGGCCAGGAAGTGTCGGCGCCCGGCGTATTACCACTAAACCGTCGCTAACACGCTCGGGCTCCCGAAGGCTAACACACACTACTCTCGCACGGGCCATATCTAAGAAAATTGCTCCACCACACGCATGCCAAGCAAAAAGTGATGATGTGCCACTTCAAAAAGTGGTGAGGGCCCAAGCAAATAGAGAGTCTTGGTTGTAGCTCACTAAGCTATTTAATAGTCTTTTTGACCCCACATATTGAAAAGCTTTTCTTCAAAAGTGCCAAAGATTCTTTTCGAAATACTAAAAGAGTATTTATGAGTGGATTTTCATCACTTTGCCAGTCTCCGCGTGGGGCCACAATTCTTCAAAAAGAATGGGTTTCAAACTACAAATATTCCTTATTTGACGCCTTTATTCCATGAGTTGTTGTAGGGGTGCTCTTAGGGTCCTAAACTAAGACCATATGTCTACAATCCATGTGGCCAAGACTACATACATCCAGTAAGAGAAATATTGTATGGTCCTTGCAATTAAGTGAGTTGATTTGGATGTAGAGTTCAAAATGTTGATGTTGATTTTTTGGTAGCTACAAACCATTGTCGCTTAATAATGTTATTGACATTGTACTTGAAGTATTATGTAGGATTTTTTTTCAATTTTTATGAAGCTCCAAAGTCACAATATTAAATGTTACAATGGTGCTCCAATTTTCAACATTCATCAACACATTGAATAGAAAGTATCACATTAATACACATCACATATATATAATTATGTTTTCATCCGCAATCTAACAATTTCATCAAAGATTTTACTATTTATGTTCCAAGGGTGTGATGCAAGGCCCATTATCTTGGTGCAAATTGTTGATCAATTGCCAAATAAAACGTTGGTGACATGAGGTTATAATCCTTGCTTATATAGTTGTTGTATTTTTGGCATGGCATTGTAATTGGATATAAATAAGTTTCTTGGATTTTTTTGGTTGTTAAATCAAACGTGAAATTCACAATTGGTTTCATGCATATAAGGTGGTACGGTGTTAAATAGGGTAAATWTATGATTAGCTGCACCAGTGCTTTTGGCAATATGAGCTAATTGAGTTATTTGTAATATATTTGTAATATATATTTGGAGCTGCATGAATTGGTAGAATTGTCGTACTGTTTTTAATATTTAAGTAGGGTTTAGTTTTTTTTGCCAATTTTTTGCCAATTTCAGGAGAGAGATGTGTGCATTTGTACTGTGATCATGTTTTTTTTATGCACGTGGAAGATTGGAGGGATCTGTGCGAGTTTGATGGATTTGCAGATCTTCCACCCRATGCTCAAATGGTTAATCAAAATTTAGTTATATGGTTCTATAATAAGGTAAACTATCTCATCACTGACAAAATGGGAGTAAGCTCATTGTGGACAAAGTTGTAATGGTGATGTACATATTAGAATTTGAATGTGTACATATTAGAACTTGAACGTACACCATTATTATAGTTTTGTCTGTAGCTGGCTTGCTCCCATTTGGCTAGTAATGGGCTAATTTACCTAACATGGAACACAATGGAGGAATAGGGCGTGAGGGCCATGGACATGAATGAATCCAGGTTTATACATATGCAAGTGGGCACCTAAAGAACCAACATTTTTTTCTATTGTGTGTAGTTATTATTATTAGAAGGTCAAATTTTCATATTTTTTGTTGGCAAGAGAAAGCYGAGGTTCCTATGCACCAAGGAACCTAACATTTTGGATATTGTATGCCAAAGGTATGTAGGATCAAAGTTTTTTTGGTAGAGGTTTTGAGATATATTCTTCCGCATAGGTACATATTGATTTTGGCAATGTATGCAAAGGGCGGGTGATGGGGTTTATGGATTAGTGGTGCATTTGGAGATTTCCAGTTTTACAGCACTTGATGTATTGGGCAAATGAAGGATGCATAGAGCTGAGGACAATGGATTCATTGAATTATATTGTGGATGGTGTATGACAATTTAACCTTGTAAATATAGATTTTGTCATTGTGGAAAACATTATAACAAAACATGGTAAAAACACTGTATTCAAAATTAAGTGCGGTTTTTTTCACCACATTTTCATGCATACACGTGTAGTGGGCCTTTAGCTTCTTTTGCAATTTCCAACTACAATCTTTAGAATTTTGAAGTGTGAAATATACTGTTGAAAAGATATTTTCAAGACCTTTCCAATGGTGAATCACACACACCAAAAATTTAAAAATTGCAGTGAAATTTGTGAAAGAAGTTGATAGYGTATTGGGCCTTCACAAAAACGTGGTCAAAAACACTGCACTCAAAATTGAGTGCATTTTTTTCATCATATTTTGTTATAGTGGAATCATCTACTTAAAAAAAAAGCAGTAGTTGGAAGTGAGACTACTTTGCAAGAGTTTCCCTTTCTGCACAAGATTTCAAGGCTAAACATTTGCAATTTTGTCTTACATGGAAAGATTTCTCTGTCATATATTGGACATTGGACACGTAGTATTTGCAACAACATTACAAGGTTAATACAAAGTACTTTTTTGGGCCATAGGGTAAGTGGYAAAGGGATTGATTTGAGATTGCTGAAGTCTATGAAGTAATTTGTTGGGCTATGATGTTGTGTCCATAACAACTTCCATGCCATCCCATCATTGGATGATTGGTCTTCTTCGTTTTTTGAGTGTGGCCAGTGAAACTTCCTCCAGGCCAGGGCAGGCTAACAGCAAGTGACCTCTCTTGTAATTGGGCATTCAGACCTTGCTTTAATATGTTATAAGTTACTATAAATAAAAGGTTCATTGTCACATTATTATGCCATATGCTTCATGTTATGTCTTTGTCTTTGTTTGTCACTTTTGCTAGTGGATGGCTCATCCTTTTTAATGATTCCTGGGGGAGTCTTTTGGTTGTTTTCCATGTGCAGATCAATTTCCAGCACCAATTGAATTTCATCAACTGGTATACTGTAAGTTATATTGTTTCTACAAATGAACAATGAAGTCAATTCATCACACACTTTTGGTCCTCAACATTGATCAACGGCTGGGAAGGGGGGGTAATTTTTAAGAAAAAAATCAATGAGAGAGGGGGACTAATGCAAACCAGGAGGTGGGAGGCCTCTTTTGGGCTCATTGTCATTGTCATTGTGACATGGTCATGATCATTTTCCAGTAAATTTTCCTGGAAAGACCAAATGGAATTAACATGATCTACAATACCTCAAGTCATTTCATGGTCATAGTGATAGTTTACCTCAAGTTATTTCTAAATTCATATTTGCAATTACAGGCCCAAAATTAGCTATGGCAGTAGGGGGTGTAAGGTAGATACACCCAAAACCACTACAAATTGGTATTGTACTTAGTTACTATAATCAAGCTGGTCAGATTTTCATATTGTCTTGTTGGCAAATTGAAAGGAGGTTCCGATGCACTGAAGAATGTGACATTTGGATACAATGTATGCAAACGTTATAGAGGGTCAAAGTTTGGTTCTAAAAGCGTTTCTTACACATAGGTACATAATTGATTTTGGAGATGTACAGGGTCTAAAGATGGTGATTTCAGAGGCCAGGGTGAATGGACCCCCTTATTGCCTCATCAAAAGAAGTTAAATGTAAAAACTACCCCCTTATTTTGTGTCGCATCAATTTTGTATTTCTTCATGCCCCATAGCTAATTTGGAGCCTCCGATTGCAAATATGAATCCACAATTGACAATTTTTTTTTTATCATATGTGGCAATTAAAAAAATCCATTTTTTTTTCCAGGGATAAAAAACGGGGCAATCAAGGGGGATTTCTTTGCTCTACCATACCAGGTAAATTAATCAAGCACAAAATAGAGGGGAGGGGAGGGGAGGGGAGGGGAGGGGTGGGGGCTCTTTTTTTTACTTGCACCCTTGGCATGACTTGCCAAAAGGGCTGACCGCCCCAGTGGCCTGAAAGCTGGAGTGAACAAAGACACTCCAACGAACTCAAAACCAAGCAACACGAGCAAAGACCGACAATTGGGACTCACATCAGACGCCCCCGGACACAGCACAGCTCATTACAGTACGATTGAATGTTTGAAATTGAAAACGCAGGTTGGGAAAATGACAAAATAGCTGCAGGTGGAGGGCGAGGGAGGCTAGGGTGAACCGACGGACCCCCTCATTGCCCCTCTCACAAGGTAAATGTAAAAATTTCCCCTATTTTATGCCGCGTCAATTTTGAGTGTGATTTTTCTTACCATGTTTTATTAGTATAAAAACATTCAATGTTTTTGTTGTGATACTCCAATATGGTTAGGAAAATTAAAACCGAGGTTGGAACTTGCAAGCATATTCTTCATAAGAACTGCTAATCATGCTTCATTTTTATCCCCTAAAGTCGCACTAGACCTACGGGGGCCAAAATGCAACTTCAGATAGGCTCGTATAGTCTCAATATTCATTGTAGTTTTTTGAAACTTTTTTGTGAAGCTAGAAAATCACATATTAAGCTTTGTAAGAATATCATTTTTATTTCAATTGGTGCCCGAAAGCAAAAGTTATGGCACAAAAAGCCAAAAATGGAGATCGGCGGGCAGCACAAAAAAATCACAAAAAGTCAAAATAATTTTTAAAATTTATTTTCCTTAAATATTACATTTTTGTATACATAAATAAATTTGATTCATTCTATTTGGATTAGTAATGAGAAAATTATGAACAATCTTGTTTTTGGGACAATCTAAGCAATTTTTTGGAAAAATAACTTATAGGATTCATTTTTGAATGCAATTTTCACAAATTTTCAAAACAAATTGTTGGACAAGGTGAAGTTTACTTTCTAGAACAATCTCACCATTGGAATTATTGTGTTTCAATCCCATCTTAGAGCTATTAACCATTTATTTTTTCTTTCAATCTTAGACCTACTTCTACTTAACAATTTTTTTTAAAATGAAGATCAAGTGTGTGTTTTTTGAAAAAAAATTATAGACTTTCAACTCAATTCTTCAACATAAAAAAATTCAAATTCAAAGTCATTAGTGCAAAAATATTCCACAAATGGCGGTCAAAGTCATCTGAAATTGTAGACCGTAGTTCAAGAAAACTTTCTTTGTCAACTTTGAATGCTAATATCTTCCAATCTATATGGTCAAACTTCATGAAATTTTTACCACATGATCTCAGACAAGCGAAGTATAAGATCTTGTGGTTAGATTTCTAGAAAAATATTTTTTTTTGCTTTCTTGGATGAAATAGATAAAATGGCGGTTTTGAGTGGTTTGGGGCAATGAAAAGCCCTTGGGACTTTCGGGGTTAAAGTAAGGTAGGAGGTCTATAACCATCCATTTTGAACATACCTAACTCATTAATAACAACAACAAATATTTCAAGGAGTATGCCACTCAATTCTAGATAGGGCGCATATTTAGAACCCCGTTGTATTCAAGTCCTCATAAAAATGATCGGCAATGCTTATATAGTAGAGAGGTACCTACATATATACAAAACGTAATCATTTTAAGTTGTTGGACATGGAAAATTTGTTAAGAAATTGAGCTCAATTTGTTCAAACTTACGGATGAGGCAACATACAATTTTTTTTTTTTTTTTTTCAAAAATGAATATTATTTTGTATCCAACATAAATGTGGATTTTTCATTTGGACCCATCCCGGTCTCATAGACTCACCTATTAAAGTTAGCTTTCTCCCTAAGCAAAGAGGGAAGAGGCCGAGTGAACGAAAAGATACAAACAAAGAACCTTTTTCAATGAACAACGCATCTAAAGTATTATCCACAATAGGTCATCATATAAAGCCATCACAAGAGGGCTGTCCAAAATAGATACCTCCACCTTAGTTGACAATGGATGCCATATCTCTCCATCAATACCATTGCTAAGATATATATTTTTGTTGGGAAAAGATATCAAAACACATTGTTTTTTCAAAGAGTCACATGGATATAATATTCTTAAAGATGAAGATTCCAGTGTCCTTTTATTCATGGAATTCCCAAAAAAATTCTACATGAAATTTTCAACAGTAAAAGGGCACCCGCAATACATGGTAGGCAAACAGACCCACAAACTAAAGTTCAAGAATGTTCTGTAATTATATGTGGCAATAGTATTAGTACTGTAAGGTATGAAATTTGTATACAAGTATCATCGGTTCTCTAAGCTTATTAGTATGGGTTCCGAAAGTTCAAACCCACTTGCCACTTAAGGTATTATCCACATGATTTGATCAAGATGTTTATCAACATACAATGTTCAAGTTCTTGATTTATTGATTCAAATCAGGTACCTTTCAAAATGAGTGCTTCTTTTCTCTTTGGGTTTTTTAATGGTCACCGTCCATTTTTCAAATTTAAAAAAAAACAAAAAACAGTGCTATAATACTGTGGAGTACTGATACTTCATTTAAGTTATATTCCATGATTGGCTACTTTGTAGGTAATATCAAGGGTTGGCTTAACTCAATTGGCAGTAAATGTAATTTCTTAATTAACTTTTATTAACATTGCACTTGCTGTATGATCAATTGCGAGATTTAATGAATTGACGACTAAGTGGTGGCACATGGTGGCCGAGTACAGTACAACCATCTGCAAGGAGGCCAAATTTTTAAGTGATGGTGATTAGATAAGTTAACTAAGTGCTAAGCTGGCTTAAGCTTTAAAATGACTGCCACTAAGATTTGATACTCAAGGAACTTGATCTCATGAATTCTGGAAATGAAGAGCATGGTACCAAGCTTAAGCTTAACCCCTCACCATCCGAAGGGACCAAAAATGTCCTCACATTCACAGTGCTGTAACTTTTGCATCTGATGTCCAAATCTAGTAAAACTTGTTGGGAAATCTGGGCTCTCTCCTCTAGCTTATTTATTACAATTTTCAGATCAAAACCAGATGTAAGGCAGTTTGTTCTTAATCCCTAAAGGATCAGCATGCGTTTTTTTTGGCTACATAGCAATTTTGGGCCGATACGTGTGACTGCAAATTTCCATATTTTTGGCCCAAATTTTAATAGAAGGCGGGGACAATGAATATCTTTCATGTGCACTAAATTTTGTGACATTTGGAAACATGAGTTAGAAGTTATGGCCTAATACGTTATTGTTTTCTTGTAAAATAGGCAATTTGGGAGATTAGAAAAAATCATTTTTTTCAAAAACAAAAATTTGAAAATGGTTTTCATTAGTTATATGTATATGTAAAGCTTTTAAACATTCCAATTTGATCAATGAGTCAAGAGTTATGAGTTTTTTTTGTTTGCAGGTAGTTATGGATTTTCCACTCTAAAATAAAGTTTGGAGTTCTTTATTTGACTCAA
>VACF01000051.1:0-42651 GCA_006891605.1 Pleurozium schreberi
CATGTCATGTTTACATTACTTCCCAATAAACCGAACAAAATGCATGAATACATGTTGTTTAATCCCAAAGCGCTCAATTGACTTTTTGGGGTCGCTGCCAGATTGGGTAGAATATTCAGGTAGGGTTTTTGGTTTAAAAAAAACTTTTTTTCAATATATTCAATTTTTTCAATTTTTAACATATTGGATTGTCTTCTAGTATTTGTATTCAAAACCAAGATCGGTGCAGGCAAACAAAAGTTATAAGAAAATTAGCTCAAAGTGTTTAGAATTTCCTAATTATGGTGTTGAAAAACTTACCATTTTGGGAAAGTGTTGATGTTCTCATTACTAAATCTTATGCATTTTTCCACAAATCAATAGAAACTGCAATTTTGACAAAAAAAAATTCAGATACTAAAGATAGAATTTGTATTTTTGGTGAATTTTTGAAATTCTATTTTTAAAATTCATTTGAAGAGAATTTGAAAATAGTTTTATATTTTTGACCCTCGGGATATTTTCTACTTTTTTTGTTTCACATTATCATCTTTGATGCATACTTCAAAAAATTATAGAACTTATATTTTTTAACATATTTGTGTTTTGTCCAAAACCCTTGGGTAGATGTTGGTAACCACTATYAAGTTCCTAATTGACTGGTGTAGTGTTCATCTTCTACCCCATTACTGACTAACTCAAGACTTTTCTACTAAGGTAGGTGAACCCAATACTAACCATTGATCCAATACCATCCAAATGTAGGGTGATCATTGATCCTAAAGTGAGAATCTATGACAATAATACATGCCTTAAGTTCACTTATTGTGAAATTAAGGCATATACTTCTGTTATAAATTCTCATTCTAAAATTTATATGGATCCTTCATTTGGGTGGTATTAGGTCAATGGTTGGTATTGGGTTCACCTACCTTACTCATAGTCTCATACAAGTTTGGAAATTCACTTTGTTGCTGCACACATGTAGAGTTACTGACCTGATGTTGTTGGAGCTAGCCATTCCTTTGTAAGAACATTCGACCATGCATGCCTATTTTCCTATTGATATTTGAAAGTGTGATGGGTACAACAATGGACTTAACCCTTGCAGGATGAGGCTGACGTTTTTTGTCCTTTGGATGACAAAAAAAACTCATATGGTGAGTGGATAGTAGCCAATTTTCATCTATTCATTTTGTGAAAGTGACTACACATATGTCAATCATCATGGGAAGTCAAATTGAGTGTCTTTAATTGCTTCCATATTTTTAGGTAGCCCTAATTTTCAGATAATAAAAATTTTCACATGAAAATGTTTTGTGCCATGTTGCCCTTCTTGCAATTTTTGAATGGGTAGCATCAAGTATTGGTTTGTAGAATTTTTCGAAAGCTAAACATGTGCGTGAACATTGTTTTTCCCCTCGGTCAAGCATTACAGATTGCCTTTCCCCGCGGTGATAGGAGTCCACCCTTTAAGGGTTAACATTACACTTAGAGCAATAGACGTTGGCCGCAGGGCAAGTTTCACACTGAACGAAACTTCGAATCCACAAGCTTCGGCCTTTACAACACCCTCTCTCCATCCTTCTGTAATCAGCTCCTGCTCGGTATTATGAGCTTTTTTGGGTGTCTTTTCACAATCCAGAATAATCCTCCCAATTTGACAGTTCACAACTTGACAAGAGCAACACGCGGAAGCGGAGCAGGCGTCGACGAGGGAGAAATGAAATGTCAAAAATAGCATTGAAAAGCTTAAGGAAACCCCAAAACGGACAACGACCAATGGTCAGGAAAATACCTCGCAGGTCTTGATTATGCAATGGAACAACCATTGGTCGGAGCATTGTTGAGTATATCTCCTGTTCCCCACTCGCGGCTCCCGCCGCTCGCTAGGGAATGGCAAATTATACTCAACAATGCTACTCCCAATGGCTGTTCCCTATTACGTCCCCTCCACTTGGGCAGCCTCCACTCCGGGTAGTGAGGAAGATCCTGAATTAGCTTGTCGAATGAGAAATTTCCCCAACCGCCGGCACTAAGTTATTGAGCACTCTACTATTGCAACAGTATAAGGTAGGCAAACCCAATACCAACCATTGACCTAGTACCACCCAAATGTAGGGTTGTCATTGATTGTAGAGTGAGAATGTATGACAGTGATACATGCCTTAACCCCTCAACGCCCAAGGGGCCCCAAAGTGGCCTCAAACAGTCTGGCAGTCCACTTTGAAGCGCTCTAACTTTTGCATCCAATGTCTGATTTCAATAAAACTTGTTGGAAAAGTTGCGCATAGTAGTCTAGTTTCTATGGTAAAATTTTCAGATCAATCCAAGACGTATTGAGTTTGTGAAAGTCATTCGAAGTTCTCAGGTTCAATTTAGGTTCAGCACACTGCATTGTGATGGATGCAACTTTGGGGGATTGTATCTTTTTCATCAAATGTTTGTTTTCAATAAAAATTTGTTGTTTTTTGTTCCCACAAAGGTCTAGTTACTATGGTAAAAGTTTCATGCCAGTCCAAGTTGTTTTGAATGTTTGGGAGTAATTCAAAGTTCAAAATCCAAAAACGTTTGCATTTCAGTGAACTTCGGCGGCTCATAACTTCTTCATATATGATCCTTTTTCAATAATTTTTGTTGCAAAAGTTGCGCTTACTGATCTAGTTTGTGTGGTTAAAATTTCATATCCATCCAAGACATTATGAGTGACTGAGAGGCATTTTAGTAGAAGGAGGTTCAGCCACAAATGTGATTTTTTGCTATTTTTTTTTAAATCTTAACAAATTCTTGAGAAAATAATGTATTAAATCCATTTTACAACTCAATATTCACAATTTTTTCAAAAACATAAGTTTTCTACAAATTAAATTGCTTGTTGGAACTATTGCTCTATTGGATTTAGCATGTTTCAATTCCATCTTTGGCTATGAGTAATTTATTTTTTCCTTTTGTCTTGTTCATATTTTGACTTCAAAATTTTCAAAGAAAGAAAATCAAGGAGTATTTTGTTTTGTTTCAATTTCTTCAAACTGTCAACTCAATTCTTTAATATAAAATGTTTTAATTCAAAAGCTTTAGTACAAAGATTTTTAGTTAGGAAGTATCAAAGTCTTATAAACTAGTTAGGCTAGGTACAAAAAAGACTGCATTTTCTTTGCTTTAAACGCACACCTCTAGTAATTGAGATTGCCAAAATTCCTGAAATTTCTTCTAGACAATTTCATACTAGTGTATTGTTGYARTTTGATATGCTATAGAAACAAATCCTTAAGACTYTGCTCTTTGCATTCGAAATGATAGTTTTGAGTGGTATATGAGGRAAAAAAACGGCCTTGGGACTTTTAGGGTGAAACCGAAAGTGCATATGACAGCCAACAACCCCATTCCCAACATCTTTGATGCTTATTTTTTTGCAATACTCAAATTTGACACTTGGTAATGAACTCTTTTCAAAAGCCATGTCCAAATTCGGTGTCCAGATGTAATTCACTTTCTCCACTCAAGTTTGGGATGTGAATAATTGTGCCACATTCTAGTGTGACTTGCAAGCTTGTCGGATTGGAGGCAGGTCCTTACTTCCTACAACCAAGAATCATTGGCTATTTTTGTAAAGGAAATTTTCATTTTTTCATTTCACCAAATAGTCAGATTAGTGTTGTATATTATGACCAACGGACAAATTTGATCTAGATGTCTCCTACTTCTGATATAGATATCACCAAGTATCATCCAAGCCACTCATGAGTAATCAAGAAAAAGAAATCAGTTCATGTGTCAAGTCTTTGACATTTGTTCGGTATAGATTCACTCATGACTTTGCTTTCCAAATATTGTATTATTCAAAGGGATTGGTAGGTCAAGCCTCCAAAATGACCCTTCAAAAATGACTAGAGTATAAAGGTAAAATAAAAATCTTCAAAAATTATTATGATTAAAACTTAACATTTTGAATTTCATAGAAGAAAATTCTTGAGAAAACCACAAATATTCTATCTACGATCAATTTTAGAAGGAATTTCAATTTTTGGCTTCGAGTTTTATTCAAAAATATTGGTTTGTGTACAAGTTGATCTAACCTTGTGGATATGATCTACGGCTCATATAGTTTACAATTATTTGTTTAAGAATCATTATTAAATTATTCGTCAAAGTTTCACTTTATAATATATCTTCTCAATTTTGCAAATCTAGACTATCCCCTAGCTAGTCCTTAGCTAATGGATTAAATGTCTTGGAGCTATACTAAGAAAATGTAGATTCAATAATCTACTTTTTTTTAAATTCCAAAATTGTTAAAATTGTGATTTTTTTGATACTTTAAAGGTAACATCTTGAAAGCTCAAAATACACCATTTTTTTTAACCCTTTCTTGTATCAAATTCTCTTGGTGTGAACTCAAGGACTATACTAATTACAACATGATGTTTATCACTATTTATCATCTCCTATTTTCTTGAAAAGTTCATATTATGTTATGCACATTTGTAATTACTATGATTTTCACAAAAAAAAAATACTTTGTAAAATTATATAAATTACACTTTGATGTTTTTAATCATAAAAATATTATGATAAATTTTGGATAAATATTGTTACATGAAAAAAAATCAATTTTTGAAGGTGTATTTTAATATTAAAATACTAATGAATTTTGCCAGAATAGGAACATATAATGTCTTTTAAGGGTTACGCTTTAGGTCCTATGGAACCAGAAACTGGTTTCTACAATATAAAAAAACAAAAATATCTCATAATCTCAAAAGACAAAATTGCAAGTGAAGAAGGAAATGGATGTTGCTAATTCATTTGATAGAAAATGGATTGAGGAAATAGCGTCTAGAAAATACAATTGCATGCAATCATTATTTGCGTTTATACAAGAGTATGTCTATTGGTCTATGTATAATACATAGAAATAGTTGGAAATAATTACAAAAGTTGTGATCTTTCACTATGTCTTGAATCACATTGGCAAGGTTTTGGGGAAAGCAGATACAAAGATGATTGAAGTAGTAGGCACTATTTAGAAAGAAAGCTTAAGGTTGACGCAATGAAATACAATACATAATCTTATGTATAGCAATGCTCTTAGTACTTTCATGTATTGTTGTCAACAATGGGTTTTTTTTAAAGGATTTATCTCATTTTCTATTAAAGACATTTGCTTCAACTACCCCTATGTAAGTGTTGATTAGTCAGAAAAGAAGCACAACTAAACGTGTGTTAATTTTGAGTAGAAAATTTTGTATACACCCATGTTCAATGCTTCTTGTATGAATCCTTGAGGGACTAGGTGTTCAAATTAATTTTGAACAACTGATAATTTGTGGCGCTTTAAGGATGCCTACCTTATATAGTCTGCATTCCAAGTGATTGTGGAGATAAGGCTTAGCTGAGAACTTGATTGATGATTCTCAATGCACAAAGAGAGTTCCGACTTCAGTTGGTTTGAAGTGAATGATTTTGTAAATCTTGGATACTTTGCGAAAGATGTGARCAATTTGACCAATTAATCCAAAGTGAAGTTGGATTGAGAATTAATGCTCCATTCTTGGCCCAACTTGACTCCATTCAACACTTCATTCACAGTGGCCCTTAAAGTTTTTGAATGTTGAGTTGGATTAACCTTCAATCCAACTACGGTAACCATTCTTTAAGGGGTACGCTGTCAGGGAAAGTTGAACTTATTTTATTATTACATTTGCAAAAATTATAAAATCTTCTTGTCAGATAGTTGAAAAGTTGCTACGGAATAACCAAACCTACATTTCTCATAGGTGAGATGAGGTCAAAGAGGACACATTCCAACAAAGTGGCTCCATACGTTTGTATAACACATCAATGTAGGCAATGGGGATTTTACTCTTAACCCATTAAGGACCGTGTTTGATTTGGGGGGTGGGCAAGACATTCTCTAGTTTTCATTTAAACATGGAAAAAATATCAAATTGTGATGTTTTCCGGAGATTTGACCATGCCGATGGAATTGGCATGAATGATTGGGCCTCACAATAAAAAATACTTTGCAATTCAAGGTTCCCTTATTAGAAGATTTTTGTATTTTAGCCCAAATTTCATTAGTTTTTTCAATCCCTAAACCGCATGCTAGCACAAATTGTCTTCATTCTTGTCACGATGCATTCAACTTACAATTTCCCACACCCGTCCCCTTTCGTCCGCATCCAAATTCATTCTAAAACTGTGGCTATCAATTAAAAAGTGTCAATATCAATCCAAAAGTGGTTGACTAGTCCTTAATGGGTTAAACGACATACCCAACTCTTTCAGTGGTTGGGTATTTGGTTTTGAGAGAATCTACAAGAAAACTTTCCTAGTACTCAAGTCCATGAGAACTTTCTTGGTATCCTTCTCTTTGCCTTCWTAAAATGCATCACTATCAATCTAGGTCTTCGTTGGGTTTTGAACCACTTGAATCAATCTCRTTCTCTTTGCCTTTGAGAAATGTATCTATCTATTGCCATGTACAGTTGCCTCTTGAGATATACAGTATATGCTATTGAATGTGTTGCTCTCTCCAAAGATTACTGGCAGTATAATCATTGAAGGTTACTGGGGTGTGGGCGTCTTCAATTGAAAGTCTTGCTTTTCCAACAAGCCCTCCAACCTGTTGCATTCTTTGCAGATTACCAGCAGTACTGTTCCATCTGCTGATTTTCAAATGTGGAGCCATTCAGTTTCAGAAGACTGTAAGAACTCTAACATTGGTTCATTCATTGACCCTTGAACGACGCCGGGGTGACCCTCGAAATCATCCATTTCTGAAACCGTGGGAATCATTGGCCTAAAAATATCTAGAAACAATTGTTGGAAGTCAAAGCACAATAGAACATCTTCCCTTTCCACCACAAATTCCGAGGATGGATAGTTGCATTTCTGTCCTACACAGAAAGATGCTCTCTCGTTCATCGACTAGGAAATGGCTGTGGCGTCGTTTAGGGGTTAAGAGAGTATTTTGATCAAATTTTAGGTTACTTTGCAGGCAGTCTCAAAACTACCGCTTAGTTTGCAGAAGTCGGTCCACCTGAGATAGATGATGAGAGAATTTGTGACGGTAGCAAGTCCAAGGTTGCCTATGGGAACAATTTCTCACATTTGTGCTGATGACAAGCCAGTGGTTCCGTCATGTGCATACAATCATGCATACTCATTTAGCGAAGTARTTGTGTTTGAGTAATCTGAGTTTTAATGCTGAGCAAAAAGATTAAATTTCCTCAGTGATAGAGTTCTGTGGTGGAGTTGATCAATTACTTCCACATGATTTGAAATGCTAAACTCAGGTGACTCCACTTTGTTTTTGACAATTTTGGATGTTGGTTAACTGAACCCAAGTACTGACAAGAAACATCTCATGTTGATCAGGCCTATGTTTCCTGGCTGCGAATTCAAGCATCTGGAGTAGATAAGTTACATGCAAAGAAACCAAATGTACATTATGTATAGGGTAGGGAGCCCTATCATAATAGTGAGTCATCAATTGTACTAAGACACACCAAACTTGTAAGCATTAAAAAAAATCAACCACAGCTTTATCTGGAGACGTAAAAGAAAGAACACTTGAATTTGCAAAACATCCTCCTAGTGATTTCAATATACAAGAAAGCATTTGAAAATGATACCTTCTCTATTGAAGGTCACTAAAAGATGGAAAAAAAAAGAATAATTCCAATTTTCAAAATTCTACATTCTTCTAGAGTAATTCTAGCTTCTCAAGTATGACATCAAAAGTAGGTCTTTGAGAAGGTTKGGCATGCCAACATGCCTCCACCAACTCCCGTAACCCTCTATATCTATAGTTAGGCAAAAAAGGTCGTTCACCTTCAATGACATCACCCCACTTGCTCTTGGTATATCCTTCAAATGGTATTTGACCTGTTAATATTTCGTAGCATGTCATTCCAAAACTATAGTAGATTGAATATTTGTGATTTGAAATATCTCAATAATCTTTTTCCTTTAGATCAAAATTCTAAGTTTCAATCATAGTGATTTTTGAAGATTTTTATTTTACTTTTTAATTGAAGCTGTTTTTGAAGGGTCATTTTTGGGACCAGACCTACCAATATCCTTTGAATTATAGTTTATTTGCAAAATAAAGTCTTCAAATTCTATACTATAGAAATTTTTATGAACAAGCTTAAGAATCTTCAACAAAATCAATGGATGAAAAAATGCATTTTTGTGTACTTGGGATGTATTCACGTTTGTTTTCTCTTTGAAATTGAACTCTTGATGTTAAGGTCCGGTTAAGCTTGATAAGGGAGAAAAATTTACAACCATTCCTTTGAAACATATGTGCATAGATAGAGTAAAGAGTTCAAGTGGAGGTTGTTTTACATTGTTGAAAAATGAAAATGACTCATTTTTTTAAAAAAAAGAAGAACATTTTCGTAAAAGATTTTTGTAATTTGTTAAAATTTTGAAACTTAAGAATTGGTTTCTTTTTAAAAGTGTCCTAAGGATGCATGGTTATAGCATCTTCAAAGAGATCCAAAACCATTCACTAAAGGCTCTATTATTTTACAACCACATAGCTCTATTTGTAAAATTACCAAGAAAATTACACACATTCCACAAAAATGGATTATGATCATATTGGTAACACCAGATCAGAATCCTACTTGTTCATGAAGGAGTTTACTAAATCAAGCTTAACTTCCTTTAATGACTTCAATCCATATGTTCATGGGGATTYAAAGGGATTCCTTATCCCAAGGTGTTTTGGACTTTGGAACAAGCACATGCCCTTCTAATGATCGCTTGTGTCGTGAATTTGAATGGTAAGTTCAACTTCTCAACTCAACCATCCATTGGATCAATGATAAATTTTGTGAAAAGTATACATTATCCAACCAAAAAATCATTAAAGAATCTTTACCTCTAAATGATTGAGGGTAATTTTGGGCGCAAATTGTAAAAAAATTGCCACTTTTCAAGGCAAGGATAAAAAAATGAATTTTTTTCTCCAAAATTCAATCGTAAAAAATCATAATAGACTACTATAGAAACACGTGGAATTTTTTTTAGAAACTTTTATTACACAAATTAAAAGATTATAATGTTTGAATTTAGAAGAATTTTCTTTTTCAAGCTTACCCAACAAGGCCAATAGACTATAAACTTCTCCTAGAGTGAGATTTTTACACTACGTGGTTATTTTTTTGGACATTTGCATCTAGTATCATGTAAGTTACATACCTGACAAATTTCAGAAGCAAAAAAGGAGTTTTGCACATGCTACCTAAAGTTGCCTGAAAAATTTAGGGCAACATAATGTCTGATCTAAGGCTCTAAGCACCCGATTGGAAAAAAATTATATTCCAAAATTCTAAGGGGGTATGTTACGACTCAATCGTAACAGCTGGACGTGATCACCACAGACTGCTTGGGTAACCGTTACGGAAGGGACTTAGTGGAGACGGTTACATCATTCCGGCAGTTAGGTCAGATGCAGTTAGCTGGCTCCGTTAAAGCCCAGTGAGGGGGGTGATGTCCTTCACTTAGCATCCTGTTAATACAAGCTTCGTTACTGCTAATCTCTCGATTCTCCGTAATGGCTCGTTGCATTGATCTGAGTTGGAAGCACAGATTCAGGATAATTAGTAGTGACGATTTATCATCATAAGGATGCTCCCTTGCTCAGTTGCCGAGTAGTTGCAGTGTAGAATGCTCAGATTATGAAACACCGGGTTTACGAACTGATTGAGCGCGTGATCGATCGGAGTGTCGACAGAATCTCGCTCGAGAAGTAGGGATCCTAACATTATGCTAAGTCACGACTGTCCACGCTCCATGAGAGAGATTGGGCGTTACGGTGATGAGGGGATCACACTGACCGAGCCACTTTGGGGAAACTCCTATTGGGGTTCAGTTACGATGGGTACAGTACTGAACGGACTTGCTTGAGATCGGTGTAATTGATTCAGACTTGCGGCTGCGATGGAAGAAGAGAGATCCGGTAGGGACGAGGGCCCACCCGTGCAGGAAGGCTTAGGACCGGAATGGGCGGCGTTCATACAACAGCAGATTCAATCGTTTTTCCAAACTGTGATACCTCACATCGTGCAACAAGTTTCGGAACAAGCCGCCATACCTCCAGCACCGATATCTTCGGAGTCAG
Organism: Pleurozium schreberi; assembly: GCA_006891605.1. Taxonomy (NCBI): domain Eukaryota; kingdom Viridiplantae; phylum Streptophyta; class Bryopsida; order Hypnales; family Hylocomiaceae; genus Pleurozium; species Pleurozium schreberi. Next base: position 10,118 of record VACF01000051.1, read on the forward strand.
GCATGCGAGCAGGTGGTCGAGAAGCTGCTAGAGCAGATAGATATCATGATGAACGTTGGAACAGTGCGGAATCAAAAGTAGCCAAGCCTGATAAATTTTCGGGCAAGAAAGGCGGAGAAGTTTACAAATGGTTCGCACAAATCCGTTTAGTATTCCGGGGTAATCCAAGAGCTTATCGTGGTGAAGAGGATAAGATAGCTTTTGCTCTTTCTTACATGACAGGAGCAGCACAAAACTGGGCCATGCCGATACTTCAAGCTCTGGATGAAGGACGGCCACATGAGTTGTTGAACAATTATGATAATTTCCGAGAAGCGGTGATAGCTGTTTATGGGGATATGGATAGGAGAAGCAATGCAGAGGATCGTCTGGGAAAGATCAAACAAACGGGCTCGGTAGCCAGTTACATTTCCACATTCAATGAAAGTGCGGCACAAGTTGATTGGAACGAATCTAGTTTGGTGGCACGGTTTCGAGGGGGGCTCAAGGATGAGGTCCTCGATTCTATAGCCATGGCTGAAACCCAACCACGTGGGCTCCAAGAATGGATGGCAATGGCCTCGAGGATTGATGAAAGGTTATGGTTGCGGCGCCAAAATCGACGGCCTTCCACTCCATTTATTAATTCCAGAGAACCAGTTGGGCGATTCCATACTAACCCGGGAACGTCGGGTCCCACCCCTATGGAATTGGACGCGGTTTATGGATCCACCGCGTTGGCGAAAACAGCTAGTGAGCGGATGGAGTATCAAAAGCAAGGAAGATGTTGGGGGTGTGGGTTGCTGGGACATGTTAGAGCAAGATGTCCGACCAACCCTTCTAAACCTTTATCTCTAGCGGCTGTGGAAGAGGAGGGGTCGGGAAAAGACAATGCCCGGGACTGAAGGAGTTGATTCGGTACCCGGGCGGGCTTCAAACTGCATCAATTACGATCCCGCAATGGGAAATGGTCGAGAATTATGAGAGGTCCTTGGAGTCGCAGGAGGAGGCGATAATACCAACATGTTTGCGTGCAACCAGTGACTCGGAAGCACACCTGACATTGTGTGCGAAGATCAACTCCGTGGTAGCTGATACCCTTATTGATTCGGGGGCAATTGAGGTGTTTATGCACCCGCATTTTGCTCAGCGGTGCCGGGCCACAATTCAGCCTAAACTTGTTCCCCGAGAAGTTCGGGTTATTGATGGTAGAACAATTAATTCGGGTTTGATAACTCATGAAGCAACGGTGGAGTTGGTAGTGGGATCCCATCGAGAATCTTCGTTCATGCGCCGGTATTGATTCATCCTAATTTTGACCAACAATTTATAATTGAGACGGACGCGTCTGATACTGCAACAGGAGGCATTTTGTCACAAAAGGGCGAGGACGGGCACCTTCATCCTTGTGCTTATCGAAGTTCAAAGATGTTGTTGGCAGAACAGAACTATGACATTTACGATAAAGAATTATTAGCTATTGTTTTAGCTTTCCAAAACTGGCGGGTTTACTTGGAGGGGTCGCCGCATCAAGTAAGAGTGATATCGGATCATAAAAATCTGGAGTACTTCCTCACGACTAAGCAGCTCAACAGACGGCAAGCTAGATGGTCTGAATTTCTTTCATCTTTTAATTTTACTATTGAGCACCGGCCTGGATTTCTTAATGGACGCGCTGATATGCTATCTAGACGAACTGAAGGGAATCAGGGTTCGGAACAGAATTTGAAACCTCTTCTCCGTCTAGCCATGCTGGAGGCATGCCAACCAGTCTGGAGTGACATGCAGCTCATGCAGCAAATTAAGACGGTCAGCCTGGAAGATCCGGCACTTGAATCAATATTGTCCTTTTTTAGGAACGGACCAGACCGAGCTCCACGGCATATCCGTCAACGTTTCTGGGAATACCAATTCACTGATGGGGTTCTGTATTTTCGGGACAAGGTATTCGTCCCCGACAATGAAGATCTCCGACGCCAGGTCTTAAGATCCCGCCACGACGCTCCAGCCGCGGCCCACCCAGGACATGCAAAAACGGTGGACCTGGTATCCCGGAAGTTTTACTGGCCAACATTACGCCGATATGCTCATCGGTATGTCAATGGATGCGATCTCTGCCAGAGATCCAAGTCAACACGTCATGCCCCCTACGGACTCCTACAACCGATCCCAACTGCTGAAGCACCCTGGAGAAGGGTGACCACGGATTTCATTGTTAAATTACCGAAGAGTAGCGGTTTCGATTCAATTATGGTTGTGGTCGACAAAAACACCAAATTAGCGCATTTCATTCCGACGACTGAAATAATTGATTCTAATAAAGCAGCCACGTTGTATCTTCAACATGTTTGGAAACACCATGGGACGCCAAACGAAATAATCTCGGACCTAGGTGCGGTTTTTATTTCTAAATTCATGAGACGTTTATATCAGCTTCTTCGGATTCAACCCTGCCCTACGACAGCGTTCCACCCTCAATCGGATGGTCAAACGGAGTGCGTAAACCAAATCCTCGAGCAAATTTTGCGCATGTTCACAACCCGCCGCCAGGATGATTAGTCAGAATTACTTCCCTTGGCTGAATTTGCATACAATAATGTTCTTCACTGTGCCACAGGATTCTCCCCGTTCTATGCGACATACGGGTACCATCCATAATTATCATTTGACACACCAACTTCGTCAACGGTTCCGGCCGCGGAAGAGAGAATTCGACATTTACAGGAAATCCATGAGGAAATCAAAATCATGATACAAATCGCTGCGGATCAGGCTAAAAGGAATTACGACCGTGGGGTTCAGCGTCAACCAAACTTCCAAGTGGGTGACAAAGTCTTGCTGCGCCACGCCAATATAGCCACCACGGCACCATCGAAGAAACTGGCGGCTAAGTTTTTAGGGCCTTTTCCGATTATCTCCAAATTATCAGATGTGGTATACAGGCTTAAGCTACCGCGAACACTCCGGATTCATGACATTTTCCACGTATCACTCCTCGAGAGGTATCGACAGGACACAATTCCTGGTCGTCTGAAAAAACCACCACCGCCAGTCTTAACGGCGGAGGGTGATATGGAGTGGGAGGTCCACAATGTTCTCGATTTCCGATTCTCAGGCCGTGGTCGGAAACTACATTACTTAGTATCTTGGGAGGGTTACGGCCCAGAACAAAACTCCTGGGAACCAGCTGCAAATTTGCGGAATGCTCCTGATGTTGTCAGACAGTTTCACCAACGCTATCCACAAGCGCCGGCTCCGGCCCACCTCAGCACACTAGAGGGGGGTATTGTTACGACTCAGTCGTAACAGCTGGACGTGATCACCACAGACTGCTTGGATAACCGCTACGGAAGGGACTTAGTGGAGACGGTTACATCATTCCGACAGTTAGGTCAGATGCAGTTAGCTTGCTCCGTTAAAGCCCAGTGAGGGGGGTGATGTCCTTCACTTAGCATCCTGTTAATACAAGCTTCGTTACTGCTAATCTCTCGATTCTCCGTAATGGCTCGTTGCATTGATCTGAGTTGGAAGCACAGATTCAGGATAATTAGTAGTGACGATTTATCATCATAAGGATGCTCCCTTGCTCAGTTGCCGAGTAGTTGCAGTGTAGAATGCTCAGATTATGAAACACCGGGTTTACGAACTGATTGAGCGCGTGATCGATCGGAGTGTCGACAGAATCTCGCTCGAGAAGTAGGGATCCTAACAGGGTATATGTTCACATCTTATGTCAAAACTTAAATAAAACTTGTTAAAAAATGACTTCATACGCACCTACCTAAGATTATTTGCGTGCGTTCAACAATCATTTGGTCCTTTAGGGGTTAATAAAATCGTGTAATACATCAATGAGAATATTCTAGATAAATCAACAAAATAGACATTTTGGAGGAGATTCGGTTATTTATAAATATTATAATAAATCTTTTGGTTGACACTTAGGAGCAGGGTTTTTTTTCTCTGGCATCACGGAGCCATAATCTAGTGTTGTGGCACAGTCACGGTGGTTTAAATTTGGAGGGACCATCATGCATTTTCTGCATGGTGTATTGCTACAGTGCAAAAGAAAACCCCTGCTTAGGAGCTGAGTTGATGATGCTCCTTTGAATGGGATCATATATTCAGACAAAGAGTTGGCATGGTTGAGTTGGATTAATTTAGATTTGTGAAATTTTCAGTATTTTATGTCAAATAGTCAAAGAGATTTCCATTGCACGAGCAATTTCATCATTTTGTTGCTATACGTGGTAAGGTAAGAGGCCTAAAAAAATTGTCCAATTAAAGATTGAACACGGTTCATATTATTTATTGAAATGCAAAGGTTTTTAAAAGAATTATCCAAATAAAAGCTTTTTGCATGTTTTTTACTATTAATCAATTGAATTCATTTCCGGTATTGTTGTGGTAAAAGGGATTCTAAAATTTTCTTAGAATGAGTATGTTTTGGAAGCCATATTAAATCTCAAATTGGTTAAAGTCAAACCAAATTGAATTCTACAAATAGATGCCATAAATTTAAATGAAAATGATATAACCATAAATTTTACAAAGATCTCACAATTAGGTGTAGTTGACTTAGTTATCTAGATTCATAACATTATTATTTGATTTCATCCTTATAATATCTATAATGGTGGATTTGCAATATAAAACATAGTTTCCAAAACAGTAAATTTATAGTGGTGAGTCATCAAGCTTGTATCAAAATGTACCAAACTTGTAAGTAATTAACCCCTAAAGGACCAAGTATACGTTCGTTCAACGTACGCAAGAAATCTCGGGTAGGTTCCTATGAAGTCATTTTTGGTTGGATGTTCATGAAATTTGAATACAACCTGTAGCTATGTAACGTCTTCCCGAAAATCTGATTTTTTTTCCAATCGGGTGCCCGGATAAAAAGTTATGCTGCCCTAAATTTTGTGGGTAGCTTCAGGGAGCATGTGCAAAACTCTTCCTATGAATGTGAAATTTGGTGGGTATGCAGCTTACATGGTACAAGACGCAAAGCTCAAAAAAATAATCATTTGTAGTGTAAAAATCTCATTCTAGAAGGAGTAAACGTTTCCAAGCTTTATTGGGCAAGGTTGGAAAAAATCTTTTTCACCTAGCTTCAAACATTATAATCTTTCAACCCGTGGGGTCAGAGTTTCTAAAACATTTTCCACACATTCCCATAGAAGTCTAGTACAAATTTGTACGGTTAAATCTTGAAAAAAACTTTTTTTTATCATTATTTTCTTGCTGCCCTAAAAAGTGGAAATTTTTGACAATTTCTGCCCAAAATATGCCTCGGTCCTTTAGGGGTTAAGAAAATGAAGCCAAGCTTTACAAATATAGAAAAAGAAAAATGCTTGAATGTGCAAAACTTCCTATAATTTGAACAGCCTAGTAATCAAAAAGGTATTAAGGTAAGACAACCCATAGTGGTCAGAATTTGGAGTTTGGCCTCAGGCTATTGTTGGAATTTTTCAATTTTTTTCCCACTTAAAGACAAGTGTGAGAAATAGTGAGAGCAATTGAAATCATATTTTTTCGACAAAGTATGAATTTGCTAGGAATTTTTAAAGTGTTCAGTTTTCCATGGCCCAACAGGGTCTGTAGACCACCCCATAGCCAACAAAATCTGAATCCATGATGGTCATCTCACTACCTAATGCAATCACAATATTTTCTAACATGGAATGCGTAAAAAGTCAATCCTTGTAATGAATTTCACACTAAAAAGTTGGAAGTGCCTTATGTAGTCACTAATCACTCCATCACTACCATGTAAGACATTGATTGTGGTCGAGATCTCACAAAACTAAAAAACCCACAATGGGGCCACTTCATAGGTGACCACTATGGAAGAAATAACTGCAATGGGTTGTCTTACCTTAAGTCCATCAAAGTTCACAATAAGATAAAAATTACTTTCTTGGTTCCAAATTAAGCGTACTATTTCATTGAAGTCTAAGAGATTAAAAAAATGCTCTAATTTTCATACATCTAGGAGTACAAATTTAAATATTTAGGTATGGTCAAAATAATAAAAAAACAAAACGGTAGTAACATTTGTAAGGTGATGCCTGCAGAAAAAGATCACTTCGAGCGTGATGAGGAATTACGTGCTTCTATCCCTTGTAATGCACACATTGTTCAATGTGTTGGTGAGGCTATTGAAGGCATAGTAGGCATTTTGATCAGTTCATCCACACCAATTCAAGAATACTCTTATTAGATTCGTCCACATCTTGGGAGGTTCACTTAGAGTGTCCATAAAAAACCATGTGTGAAAAATTTTTGGACCCCCTATTTACTTTTTGAATTTTACATAAAATTAAATAAAAACAATGTGAGCATATTTTCCTACTTTGAAACTTTACGTTTTGAATTATTGATATTTTTATTTGTTTATAATAATTAGTCACAAATTTTTGAACCAAAAAGATACACTATAGAACTGAAAAATAACTTTCACACCCCTATTATATTAAAAAAATGGTCTAAAAATGAACAAAAAAAGTCTAAAAGATATCTCTCTATTGAAATCTCATTTTGAGTTGAATATTGATGCAATGGTCATCTAAATGTGTTCTCTATAAATATTTGAGTTGAAAAGCATGCCATTTTGGTTCATTTTCAACCTCTTGTAGAAATTGTTTCATATTTTATTTGAGTTGAAAACTTTTGCAATAAAAAACTAGAGTCATTATTAAACATTGCTCAAAATTTTAGGTTGAAATTATAGTTCATTAGAAACCACTTGTTCGCATGTGGTTTGTTGGAATAGAACTAAGTAACCTTCCCGAGGTCCACATTGTTTTCTCAACATTTTACACTACTTTTTGTGATCAATAAAATAGTTAATATGATAATTTTGGAATTATATTATGTAACTAATTTATAGATTTATAGATTAAATTTTTTATCATGTACCTATATGTTAGATTGGGCAACCTAATTAACCATTAAAAAACCAAGCTACAATTTTTGGTAACGTAGATTTTTTGGGTAACTCACTACAAATGGAGTTTTTATTTTTGTTCTTTGAATTTTTTTTAAACCTTATATAGGCAAGGAATATCTTTAAGGCCCAACAATTTTCATAACTTTTGAATTCAAAAGTTATTATATAATATGTTGTTTATTTCTCAACCTACGTAGTCCATGCATATTAAATAAAATCCTTTTTTTTGGAAACAAAAATTTGAAATTGTTTTTCTAGATTGATATGTATTTGGAAAGCTTTGAATCATTCCAAATTGATTAATGAGTTGAAAGTTATGAGGAGTTTTAGTTTGCAAAGTTATGGATTCTCTACTCTAAAATAAACTTTGAAGTCCATTATTTAATTCAATTTTCAATATTATTGAAAGAAAATAAAAAACCATTACGTGTCGATTGTTTATTACAACATTACAACCATTGGGATTGGAATGTTTTAATTCCATATCTAAATTCTTAGCAATTTAGTATTGTGAATCATTTGCTATATGTGACCTTGTATAGTGTAGCTACCCAATTTTTTTTAGGGCCAAAGAAAGTTTTTTTGTCAATTCAAACTATATCTTGCAATCTACATAGTGGAATTTTTTGAATTTTTTACCAAATCTTCTCAAACTAGTGTACTACAAGATCCTCTGGTTACATGTGTCTAAATTTTTTATTATTCTTGAAAATTTGGTATTTGAACTAGAAATGGTAGCTTTGGAGCGTTACTTTGTGGTGAAAACATAGTCAAGGAACTTTAGAAGTTAAAAGAGCAACGTATTTAGGGCAACCTAATGAAGGTACAACCTAATGAAAGTATTTAGGATAGGTACAACTAGTTGGATCCTTAACTTACACAATTAGAATGTAGAAAAAATAAAACACTATGGTTGTCCACAAAAGGACCAGGTTCTAGAAGCAATAACAAGCCCTCTTGATCAATTACTACTTCTAGGAATCTAAATAATAAGTAAAGTAATACAAAAATGCCATGGGAGAGGCTCTGTCCACTCCAACCAAACCCAATTCAGACCAACCAAGTTGTGCAGTGTGAATTTGGTTGTACATAGGATTTGGAAACTCGATTGCAAAAACCATAGAGACGATGCCATAGTCCTCTACAAAGAATAGAGCCAACAAATGGAAGCAAGTCTTTACTAAAATCATAGGAAAGATTTTTTGACATTTTCTTATATAACATAAATAATAACAATTGGGTACAATGCGGTGCAGTGCCACATGACGTTGACTCATAAATTTGCAAAAATTTATTCCAATGTAACAGAAGTGGCACTCACTGGTTGGAGCTCATCTTCTTCATTGCTCCGAGCTTCAATGGGATTGTGGTTGTTGACGCTTGTTGACATCATGCTGTGAAAATAATACATTTTTTTCATGCTAGCGTAGACAAAGCCCTCTCCACCTATCACTCTACAATTATATTGTATTTGGTGTTGGCCATGTCTGTGGTCTAGTGTACTCTGCGTCTTGCAAAATTAAGAATTTTTCTTGTCTCAGAGGAGGATGGTGCATTGCAAGCTCGTTTTCACATTCATGCAAGTATTGTGAAGGAACTGTGCACTGTCCCTTTCTTCATGTCATACTTTACGCACATTGATTTTTTCCCTAATTTTCCAAGCACTACTAACCTTCCTCGTTTCGACCCGCTTTTCACAAAACTCACCACTTGCTCGTCAAGGCCAATGCTCCAAATTATGCAATCAAAACTCATGATCTCCACATCCTATAAGGTAAGCACTTCAAAAATTGCCCTGATCTAAAAACCAMCATCTTCAAAATCTCCAAAATCTCCAAAATCAATCATGTATCTATGTGGAAGAAACACTTTTAGAACCAAACTTTGATCCTTCATAACTTTTGCATATTGCATCCAAATATCACATTCCTTGGTGCATTGGACCCTCTTTTCACTTGCCAACAAGACAATATGAAAATCTCACCAACCTAATAATAATAACTAGGCACAATACCAACTTGTGGCATTTTTAGGTGTACCCACTTTTAACACTTTCCGAAATTTTAGTCTATTTTCCAATCCCAGGTATTGTTATACTCCAAATCCTAAGGTTATTGTATGTGCTTTGAAGCATTAAGGTAGGAGGTCCGTAAAGCAACCATCCAAGGGTTGAAGCTGAATTTTGACAAGGTGGAATTTCTTGAAATAATTTTCAATAAATTTTCCTTGAAAAACAAGTGGAATTGGCATCTAATCCAAGTCGTTTCATATTTTTTGAAGCTTTGTGAAATTAGTTATGAATTTTTGAAGTTGCAAAAAAGTGCATTTCAATGGGCTCGATAACCGACCACCTCCTCAAATGTAGACAGCTTGAACATTGGAGAGTGCAAAATGTACCTCCAGAGCCTAATTGGTTTTACATTCTAGGACCTCCTACCTTAGTTCGTCTCCTAAATTTCTGAGATTTTCTGTCCGACTCCTACTTCTTATAGCACTCACTGCGCCGGGATGAACGTATCGGATGGATGAATAAGATCAATGTGACGTGCTCCCGGGAGAGCCGCACGTTTCGCTGCCATTAAGGAGTCTAAAACCCTAAAYCYTAAACCCTAGCRTCAGTTGTCTCTTGCGGCCACTTCATCATCGCTATCGATCCGCCCGACWCRCATGGAKAATCGCGGGTAAGCCAATKCTTCATCAGTCCTTCCTTTTTCATTACTCCATTTTCAATTTCYCCTCCTGGTTTMGACCTAKTTGCATTYWTGCYGTCTAGTTCGAATCAGGGTTRAATTTTGCTGGAAATTGTCGGCCAAGTCGTACCAATTTAATCCGCATGTTTTGGTGACCATTCTATGMATTGCGGRAGATTGTGCTGAATCTGAACTGCTCTGGCTTGCGGTGAATTTGAAACGCTCTGSCTKGTTTTGAAGTTTTAGGTTACTTRTGTGTAGCAGGTGAGTTGAAGTCCAAGGTGAATTGCATGGCAGGAGCAAGGATTCTCTCTCGTGCTATGCCCGGACCGTTTTTGGTCCCGAAGCCCTACCTCACGCGGCCGCCTCCCAGCGTCGGAAAATTCGTGTCGCGTTTATCCCTCGGCCGTGCCACTGTTTRTTCTAAATCGCCACTTCTAAGCTCCGGGGCTTCTTTTTTCGAAGGGAGTGGATTGTTGTCGCCGCTCCCGCCGGCGCTAGGAGCGATGTCGGACAACGCTTCGGCTRTTGAAGGCGCCCGAGCCATGGGCGGTGGACCGAGAACGTTTCCGGGAGGGGTGAGCAAGTGGCAGTGGAAGAATGCGCAGCGGAAGAAGGAGAAGCAAGCGGAGAAGGCACGTCTTACTCGTGAGAAGCAGCTGTTTGACGAGCGGCGTCGGAATGAGGCCATGGCTGCCGCTCCGTTGTTGGAGAAGCCTTGGGAGCCACGGGCTCCGAATGCGGGTTCTCCTCTGCCTCCCGTGCACCACGATCCCAAGATTAGGGCTCTTGCYGATCGGTTTACRAAGCGGGGAGCGGAGGAATTRTGGACGGAAGAGGATGGCGCTGAGGTGTCCAGCAGTCGTCCAGAGTCCCGGCCGTCTGCGAGATTTTTGCCCAAGGCTGTCGGCGGACCTGGCAATTCGATGGGCGGGAGCTTTGGGGGGWCTTCCTCGASCAATGGCAGAGTGAAAGGTAACTTTTAATGCTTGGTAACTTCGCACTYAATTATAATCCTGGGAGTGACGATGCAATTGCCGAAGCACTGCATGTAATGTTGTCTTTTCTTGACACAGTATACAAGGCTAATGATATGATAATGGAGAGGATACTATTTGCATCTTTATAATCATTTTGAGTTATGTTGGAGTGTGATCCTTGGGAGATGTGTAGAGCTTAGAAGATATCTTTGGTGACGAGCTAAATCTGTTCGGACGGTGCGAGCTTCCTATTAACTTTAAAGTGGGAGGCTGTAGACCACTGGAAGCGACCTTAGACTACCCCATTTGGATTCAAAGACATGTGACTACAGGCATTTAGCCAAGCCTTGCTTGCGCCCCTTGCTAATAAGTCCAGTTTGTTGTATGAATAGATGAGTTGTTGGTATCAGGGGTCAGTGTTGTAGACGGGATTAGGATACCTTATCAGTTGTTGTACCCTGTAGCCTACCGGTCTCAAATTTTTCAAGTCGCGGTTGATMGAGAAATACATTTGGTTTTGGGCATTGTGCTTCAGGCGCAGGTAAAAGACGCGTTGCCCCTGACTCAGCAATGTTGGATACGGACATGCCACTTATCGAAGATGTCGTTGATCGGCGCAAAAAGGTRAAGGAATCACCTGAAAGCAGCGATGAGGAGCCTCTGGTGATAGCTGGGAAGGCTGCTTCTCATTTATCGAGAACCAGGTGTGTAAGGAAAATGCGTATTTATATAGTCAACCTTCGCATTTCATTTGGTATCTTTTTGTTTTATGTCATTCTTAACGTGCTTTCTGACTCTAAAAATTTCAAGTCTTTCTCTAAAAATCAAAACTCTGTTGGTTTTGTGCATGTACTGTTGGCGATTGGCAGGTTTGATAGATTTAAGATATCCCCGCTTACTCTCAAAGCCTTGCATGAGGTGGCTGGATTTGACACCATGACCGTGGTTCAGGACGAAACACTGCCCGTTATTTTGAAAGGTTTGTAACTTCCGAGAACTGAATTCTTGATATTCCTCGGTCGATTATTGCGCTCAAATTTCTCTAGATAGGTATTATGGTATCCAGCCTGATTTCGATGTGATGGATGGGACAGGACAGGATGTGCTAGCTAAAGCCAAGACGGGCACTGGCAAGACTGTTGCTTTTCTGGTACATGTTTCTGACACTGTAGCGACTCACTTTCCGTATTTTTTTAAATCAATATGGTTGCTGTTGCTATATCTTCACTCCATTAGTATGGGCAATAAATTTTACTTACCGAGTTAAGCGTCCATGTCCAAGCTAGATTTGTTGTTTGGCTTTTCTGTTTAGGACAGGTCGGTTGACTGTTTCTTGTCAATCGAGGAGAGAATTTTAATATACTCAACTTAAAAACTGTTTTCCAATACCTTGCAGTTACCAGCTATTGAAGTTATTCTTAAAGAGGATCCTCAACATTCGAGGAGGAATGCAATCAATGTYTTAGCTATTTGTCCGACTCGGGAGTTGGCCACTCAAGTTGCTACGGAAGCTAAGATGTTGACTACATTTCAACGTGGCCTAGGGGTACAAGTCGTGATTGGAGGAACTAACATGGGCACYGAGACTAGGAGACTCGAGAAATCACCATGCCAAGTGAGTATATTTGGTTTGCTTCTACGCTGGTACATGATGCGGAAGGTTTCATAAAGAATCATGAATCTTGTAAATTTGTGAACTTGTCAGGTCATGGCGGCATAATACGCTTAGGTTCTTATTTGTGCCTCTTTGCTCTGCGTTGTAGATTCTTGTCGGAACTCCGGGAAGATTACTCGACCATATCCAGTCGAATCCAGATGTGCGGAGGCAATTGCAAGACTTGAAAGTTTTGATCCTTGATGAGGCTGACCAGTTATTAGACATGGGATTTCGAAAAAGTTTGGATGGTATTATCAAAGCGTTACCAAAGGAGAGACAAACACTCCTCTTCTCAGCAACAGTGCCCCATGAGGTTCTCTTGTGCGTCCCTTCGATGCTTTTGTGTTGCGTCTTTCTCTTGCTTTTTTATACTAGAATGTTTTCCACAAATTAATGGTCGGTGTTGAGGAACGCAAGAATATGTAACTTTTTAAAAGAAATTATTCAATCATTGCGGCCAGAAGGCGAGTACAGAACAAATGGCTAASTGACGTTGCTGAAGTAAGAGCAGTGATGGGTTTTATGGACACACATGCTTGTTTATTTTTGAGGCTAAATCCCAATTATCTGTGGTGATTTGAACAGGTGAAAACCATGTGCAAAATTGCATTGAAGAGCAACTATGCTTATATTGATACTGTTGGGGAAGAAGACGAGGAGACTCATGTGAAGGTTTGTGCTTGCAGAATTGTTATGTTGAGTCAACGAAGATTTGATTTGTTCTGTAGGCCGATTTTGTCTCAGACGAGTGTGAAATTCTTCCCGCTTGGATGCTAGTAACTCTYTTTGTTGATTATCCTTTYTCYARCGCTTCTTTTGTCTCGGYCAGTTTGGTCTTTRCCATTCCATCAATCATCATYAGTTTGKTTTTTAGTATTTTCATACAATGTTAATAACACGACTTTGATTTCAACCTTATCYGTCTGCAGGTTAAACAGGAGTATCTTATTGTACCTTTAGAGGAGCAGTTGACAGCTATCTACGCTTTGCTGAAACAACATGCTGTTCAAGAGCCCAACTTTAAGGTTTGTTCACGATTTTCTTGTTTCTTTTCATTTCCTTCGCTGATGTGAGATAATTGGCAATTGTAATTGTTAAATGAATTTGTTAAGGTCTGGTTTTCTACAGCATGTAGGATCAGGGATTCTCTACCTTGTGTGTTTATTGTCCCAAAGCATGTAGAGTTGTTGCTCATTTGAACTAGTGCTTTTAATGTTCCATCACAGGTGCTAGTCTTCTGTACAACAGCGCGTGTTACAGCCTTGTTCGCTGAATTCTACAAGAAACTTGGCATGAACACCCTTGAGATTCATTCCCGGAAGTCACAGAGTTTCCGCACCAAAGTATCAGATGAGTTCCGMAATCATCCTGGTGGCGTTATAATGTTCACGTCGGATGTTTCCGCYCGAGGTGTCGACTATCCAGACGTCACGCTGGTTCTCCAGGTAATRTCTTAAAATCAAATTTGGGTTCTGTACTCATTTCTGCCTTCAAWTTCMTGGRTTCTTTACTTTGCYAACACTGGCGCATTCATTTAACGTATTGGACGATATATCTGCAGCTCGGAACTCCAGCAGGACGAGAGCAGTACATTCATAGACTYGGKCGCACRGGTCGAGCTGGTAAGGAAGGGAAAGGATTACTCGTGTTGACGCCCTGGGAGGAAGTTTTCTTGCGGTCTTTGAAGGATATCACAATCACCCAAGCAAAYAATGTGCCGATCTCTTCAGAYGTTGAAGCMAAGGTTAGCAGTCTGACGTCGTCATATTTTGGGCCCCCACSCCTAATTTTCTAAGTATTTTAGTTCTTACGTTGGTCAAAGGGTCAATTTCTACTCCTCGTTGACTTTGATTGTAAAGATGCATCTTGTGCTTGTGAGGCGCAGTCATTTACCCAGGTCTGGATTTTAGACACCAATCTGTCTGGAGTCATTGACTCCGCAAGTCAAAAAGAGTGTTTCCTTCAAACAATGTATTTTCCTCACTTTAAGATGTCCTTTCAGGTGAACAAGGCTCTGCAATATGTCGATGAGGATTTGAAGGGCAAGGCATACCAGGCATGGTTGGGCTACTACAACTCATGCGCAGTCCTGAAGTGGGACAAACCAACACTCGTGAAACGAGCAAACATGTTCAGCTCTACTTTGGGCCTACACCAACCTCCAGCTCTGATGAGAAAGACTGTTGGCATGATGGGGCTGAAAAATGTACCTGGTTTAAGGATTATTTGATTTTTATTCCTATACGACAATCTTATTGGTTAGTTAGATTTAGTGCAGTTTAATTAGACTCACCAGCCACCTCTCTCTAAATTTGACACCTTGACACCTGTAACGGTAATGACGTGAGCATAAGATTCAGAGCAGGCGAAATGAATTTCTACCGGAAGCCACTCTAATTTTTTCGCAAGGGATTGTACTATTTAGTTTCTATGATCGCTGAGCTGGAGTCTCAAACTATTTTTCACCTCGACTTTGAACGTGGTGAGAGGATGCCAAATGTTAGAATCGATTATTCAATCTGATTTATATGGAACTCTATTCACATCGCATTATGTTAAGATTGTAGTCTATCTGAGTTTTTGTGGAGATCAACTTAAGGCTACTGTAGCAGGAAGTGACCAAATTCTTGAGCTGCAGTTTGAAGTACATGTGCTGTTACTTGAATATGAAATATTTTAATGATTTAAACAAAGAGTTTTGTGAATATCTTAATAGATGCATCAATTGCAAAGATTATAATGTTTGTACAAAGTGTATTACAAATGGGAAAACAAGACTTTGAGGTGCTCCAATTCAAGTAACCCCTAAAGTCTCATTGGCCCTACGGAGGTCAAAATGCAACTTTGGGTAGGCTTCCTACAGTTTCAATATTTGTTGTAAATTTGTGAAACTTGAAAATCACATAAGCCTTTTGGAAATACAATTTTCATTTCAATTAATATGTGGGAGCAAAAGTTATGGCACAATAAGCCAAAAATGGAGGTTGGTGGGCACCACAAAATAAATCACAAAAAGTCAAAATAACTTTTTTTTTTTTTTTTCCTAAAGTATTATATTTTTGTGTACATGTGAAGCTCTGATTCATTCTATTTGGACTAGTAATGAGAATTATGAACAATCTTGTTTTTCGGGCAATCTAAGCAAATTCTTAGAAAAATAACTTATACGATTCATTTATGAATGCAATTTTCACAATTTTTCAAAAACATAGTGTGACAAGGATAAATATGCTTGCTAGAACTATCTCTCCATTTGAATTATTGTGTTTCAATTCTATCTTAGAGCTATTTATAATTTAGTTATTTGTTCAATCTTAAACCTACTTCTATTTAACAATTTTTTCTAAACTTTCAACTCAATTTTTCAATATAAAAAATTTTAAATTCAAAGTCTGCAGTGCACAAAGTTTTCACAAATGGTAGTCAAAGTCATCTAGAATTGCAAGACAATGTTCAAAAGATTTTTTTTTTCCAACTTTGAGCACTAATATCTTCCAATCTATATAGTCAAATTTCATGAAATTTTTACCACATGATTTCACACAAGCAAAGTACAAGATCTTATTGTTAGATCTTTAAAAAAATGTTTTTTTTTGCTTTCTTAGATGAACACAGATTAAATGGCAATATTGAGTTGTTTTTGGTAGAAAAATGGCCTTGGGACTTTAGGCAATAGATGTGAGGGAAGCAAGTTAGATCTGAAGGTGAAATATTGTAGCTATGCATGCTCTTGATAGCTCAATAATGACACATTATATGCCTATATATTCTAGCACTAGTAGAAAATTCACTTTTTTTGTTGATTTGGTCGCGTTGATCCGGTCACTTTTTTATCAACGCAACCAAATCAACACAAAAACTGAATTTTCCACTAGTGTAGTATCCTACAAAATGAAGTTGGAGTTTACGGAAACCAAAGGCATGCATAATGTCTTGGACAAATAAAAATCCAAAAAAATATTATTTGCCATTTAAATACCAAATCGTCCCAAAAAACTCAAAAATATACCACTTGCCATTCAAATACCAAATCATATCGAAAATTGTATAGTTATAAGCGTTATGGTACAACATCATCCTTTGATAATTTTTTCTGACAACTAAATTACACATCTTCATTTGATCTCCTTCATCCCTAGAACAAATGACTAGAACAAATTTCTTTCTTACAACCATGTTTCATTTATACTATTTATCAATTTCTTTCTCATGACTCACAATGTACAAACTTTTACTTTTGTTAGTGATGAAAAATCAATGAAATTTTTAAAAACAAATTATCTTAGAACAAGTAGAGGTAATAATTGAAGTACTTACATGAAAAATTAGTAGAATATCTGAAATGAAGGATGCTTTTTAAAGAAGGATTAAAAAAAATCTAGAACAATAATCATACATAAGCYAATGGATGACTTTTTAAAAGGCTGTAGGATGGAAAAATGCATTTTTTTCATTTATTTTTATTTGTAAGAAGTTGTTGAAGACATATTTTGAAAATGGTGTTCCACACTCCCTCATTTTAGTATTTTTGATTGTTCTACACATGAAGATGTTTGATCCATGGATCACCATGTGATGTATTTTGACATCTTTTAGGTCCTTGCTCTTGATGTGAATGTGAATCATGAAAATGATCTTTTTTTATTTGATTTTGAGCATAGCTAACAAAATGAAGTTTACTAGGTTTAGTTTCTATTCCAAGTTGAAAATTTGGAAAATTCATAAAATTAATATTTTATTGGAGCTTGAACTTTGGGTTTGTTAACATGGAGTGGTATTCTAATTTTAGAATGACATGGTAAATTTTTTCAACCATGATAATTTTAAACTATTATAAACACCTTTAAAAAAATTTAGATTTTTGAGCACGCTTGGGTCAAATGGGTGAAAGCAAGAAACACATATTGATTATTGGGGCCAAAAAATTTTACTCCAAAAGTTATGCACAAAAAATACAAATGATATTTTTTTGTTATTTTTTGTTTAAATTGCTAAAACAATAATGAAAAAGTCAATTCTTTTTGAAATAAAGTATTTTGAACAACTTGATGGAAATAAGATTTCCACCAAATTCTTTACTATAGTGTGCTTTTGGATGTTTAGAAATGTGCACACAACAAAAGCCTTCTATGCATTTATGTGGAAAACAATAATTTATTTAATTTTAGAATTCCTTCACGAAATTCTTGCAAACTCAATAAAAGAACATGTTGTCCAAATTTTGAAGTGGGAACTGTCATTTTGGACTSATTGCAATATTAAAAACCTCTAAAACGTCCAATTTGACAAGTTGGAGAAATTGCATAATAAAAAGTAACCAAATTTTTCTTAGAAAATACTGATTGACTTAGGCAATGTACAGTTTGCCTTCTCATGAATTTTAAGTAAAACCAGTACAATTTCTAGAGTTTATGCTCAATTTTATGTTTTGCGCACAATATGTGATGCAAATTAGTTCAAGCGTTTCATTCTTTCACCCATTTTGTATTTGATTAAATTTTTTTCACTTTTTATTAAAAATTCACTGAGTGTAATTTTGCTAAAAACATCTGAAAATTTTACAACATATAGAAGGACATTTCTAAAATGAAAAGATACATTTTTTGATCATATGTAATTGCAAAATGGTAGCATACAGTGAGAGGAACCAATTTGAAGTATGAAAAAGTGGTCATAGCTCCATCCTTTTAGTGTTAATACCCAATGAAAGTGCTAGATCACAACCCAAGAAGTGGAAATGAAACAAAGCTTCCACCAATCATTGAAGAGCTCAAAGAGAAAATTTTGTTTAGTACTCCCTCCGTCCCAAAATGATCTTCTTGTTGACATGAATTTCTTGTCCCAAAATGATCTTCTTGGAGTGACATGGAGAAAAGACCTGCGCAATGAAACCGCACAGTGTAGAGTGGCTAGCCTCATCTGCTTGAACCAGACTAATTTAGTTGTTGATTTTTTTTTAAAAAATTTACACCAGTACTTTTAAGAATACATTATGAAAATGGGAGCCTCAGTCCCCCATTGGGCCATGACATGACGAGATTTGCGCATCACTGTACACACCTGTATCAATCTCCATATCAGCTTGTTACACCTGTATCAATCTCCACATCATCTTGTTATTCTTCACAATGGAATCTCCACATCGTGCTTATTGTACACAATTCAAGCTTCAAAAATCGCAGGAAGACAGGAGGAAAAACACAGAGCGCGGGAAACCCCAAAATGATTGGCCAGCGGTGCTCTATCAGACAGGCCCTTAAATCCCACTTTTCAATGGATCATAATTACATTTTGAAAACTTATTTGAAATTGAAATTTTAAGGAGAGTAGGAGTACATCACACTCAACTTACAAATCAAAACAGATTTTAAAAAATGTTATTTTCAACCTTAATCTAAGACATTTTGTCTAACATGAAGATCATTTTGGGACGGAGGGAGTACAATCCATCGTAACATTGTTCACATTGGAGTATTGATCTAGGTGAAAGCCTTCATTGTCAGCTTGTGTTGTGGAAGCCCGGAGGGTTACATGACAATCATCGTTTACCAATAAGGCAAGGGCCCTAATTTTTTTTATCCTCGGAAAGGGAACCCCTCCAAAGAACTAAATTGTCTTGTATATCTCCTAAAGACCTCAACCAACCCAAATCCTTGCATTAACTCATAAGTCCCTCCCAGGGTTTCTAGTAAAGCATAATACCTTTCCAAAATTATGGGGCCTTTGCAGAATTGCAGAGGACCATTGCCTAGTCATACAATGTTATGTACTCTAAAATTCTGAAGCCAAGGACGGAGCAAGTTGATCAGTTTGAAAATTTACATTATTGATAGTACTGGTCAGTCTCTGATATAGAACCCACGATGCCTTGCAATGAATGATTTTTAGACAGAAAAACAAAATCATCATCAAGGTCTACACTATTTGTAACAATTTAAATGAGTACCTCACTTCACATGCACCGAAATTTATTATCTACCACTAATGCATGTTCCTAGAATAGCTAAACATCTACCCCCAAATTACGTACTCACTCACTAGTCACCACTGATCCCTACCAATATTTAGTCACACAAATTACGATCACTTCACACTGAATAAGCGCCCATGTTATAATTTTTATTTTTCCAAACCATGACATGATCGACTCTCTAATTTTTGTACATTTTCCTACATGTAAGTTAAGGCTTGCTGTCACTCACATAGTCACATCTAATTAAGTTGCAGCAATTGATACCATGGTCAATTTCGTTAAATTGATGCAGCATTTCATGAAAATGACACAACATTCCATTAAAATGGCGTGAAATGTGTTAGAAATTGCACGACTTTCCATGAAATTGGCACAACATTTCATTAAAATGGCACACGATACTGCCATTTTTGGTGCAAAAATACCGTCCATTTAAACTTTCCATGAAATTGGCACAACATTTCATTAAAATGGCACACGATACTGCCATTTTTGGTGCAAAAATACCGTCCATTTAACAAAATTGACCATTTAACTTCATTAAGTAGACTCCGGATTAGGCAATCCTGCGTTGCATTACGGAGTTTATTATATTAAATTTTAAGCCGGTATATTGCCATGGAATCGAAGCTAGCTAGCTATGGATATGGAATTATGGATCATCCCCAGTAGCGAGGGAGCGCCGCCGTCAAGGCATTGACGGCGGCGTCGCTGACTCCCACGGACTTGGTGAGCACGGTGGTGCTGATGTTGGTGGCCAGCAGCTGGTTGGCGGCCATGAGAAGCGCGGGCATCTGGCCATTGAAGGAGTTGAAGGCCACGGCGGGTCCATTGCCCACGTTCATTTGGAAGTGCAGCAGGCCTCGCGGGAACAGGAACACATGGCCTTTCTGCAACGTCTGGCTGTAGAGCACGTTGTCGTGGCTCACGAAGCCAGTGAAGATGGAGCCCTCCACCACGAAGATCGTCTCGGTCGCCAAAGGATGCGTGTGGGGTGGGATCACACCGCCCACTTCGAAGTCCARGCGCACGTGGGAGATTCCCTGGGTGTTGAGAGCCGGGTAGTCCGTTACCAGACCAAAGGTGATCACTGCACCGGTGCCGGATGCTGTTGTGTTTCCTGACACATATATGAAGCACAACAATCCGCCACAGCAAGGAACTTCGTCAATCAATGAATGTGAGGCATCATTGATAATTTGCATTTGTGCGAGAATCACGACCCAAGATTCTCCGACTCTCCGAGACGACGTACTAGACTTGACATCTAGAATCGTCTACCGTCCAATTGCATCTCATATCTGTACTTGACATGACCAAGATCTCTGGACTGAAATTTTATGCCTCTGAAGATAGGCTGGGGACAAAATTGGGAAAGGGACCATTTAATGAGAATTTGTACTACAAACCAAGAGAACCCCCAAAAGTCCTACATTCACTCATAATCATGCGTAATACTGGGTGAGTACCCAGAGCCAGAAGCTCTTACAATAGAACCTCCCACACAAGATGAGCTCAAGATTGGGTGCATATCCAATCCATTTCCAAACGGTTATATGCTCCAGAATCAGATATGGTATAATTAGTCATGGTAAATTTCATTAAAATGGCGGTATTCGTGTGCCATTTTTGACATATTCCGCGCTATTTTAATGGAGTGTCTCGTGCCATTTCTAACATATTCCGCCGCATTTTAATGGAGTGTTGCGCCATTCTACAGGAGCATCGCCATCTTAACAAAATTCACCATAGCTAGGCGTGTTGCTTTTTTCACCAAATGATCTCTCATCGCAGTTGGATGTGGCACACGACTTTAATCAAGCAACATGCATGATGCTTTCATCAAGTTCCATGTCACTCGATCTATGCGTACTAACCTGGTTTGCTGAATCCGGTGAAGGTGAAGTCATCGGAGGTGACCAGATGACGTTMCTTGCATGTGAACCCGTTGACACTCGTCCCGTTTGTCGCTGCATTCAGGTTCGCAACGCAGAAATCCTGCAATGGATCTGGATCCGCTGCATGAACCCCAAGCTGGGCTATGCAGCTGAGCAGCACAAAGACCACGACTCCCCATGATTGCACCATTCCCAGTCCACATCCACCGCTGTTGCCTCCTGCAGCCACCATCCCCAAGACCCCAACCTCCAAACTGTCTAGCTAGACTCGGGGTATTCGGAAACTTAATTGTCCAGACAAAGCTGTGAATCACAGGACAGAGAGGTTTAAACTATACCTTCAACTTCTCGAAGTTCAAGCATGCCAAATTCGACCTGACTAATTAATTGGTTCAATACAAGCGAAGCCAGGCACTGTTAATTAAGTAATACTGGAAACCAACCAGCGGCCAAAGTTTTCAGTCTCAACTGCTGGAGACCGAGAAGCTGATTGTGTGTCGATCGATCKATCGATCTGAATCGAAGCCAAGTACGTTTCAAGCAAGCTTTGAACACAGTGTCACAAATTAAAAGGGTAACTTCGCTAGGCCGGAACGAATTAAGATGCAAATGCAAATGATGCATGATTCGATGAGAAGGGGCGAACTTGGTGATTGAAATAGGAAAGGGAAACGCGTAGGTTCATGTCATACTAGCTAGCTAGCTAGCTGAGGTTCATGAACTTGGGGAGTAGTTCAGGTCTAGCTAGCTAGTCCCTTGATCGATCAGTCTACCGAAATTCATGTAACGCTGAACTGACGACCTGAACTGTCCTTTGCACGCGGCCGGAGGATGGGGCACTCAACCAGGGCAGCTCTCTAAGGTAGAAGGTCCATAAACCAACCATCTAAGCACTGGAACTGAATTTTAGGCAGGTGAACTTCTAAAAATATTTTTCAGTGAATTTTACTTTTTCAGAGAAGAGGAGTTGGCATCTAACCCAAGTCGTTTCATATTTTTTGAATCATTTTTGAATTAGTTATGAAATTTTGAAGTTGAACTAACATAGGGCTCCAAAACCGCCCACCCCTTAAATGTACAATGTCAGTATATCATTCAGTAAAGGCTATGAAAAAACAGCATGTACAAATTGTGAACATTTATGGGGTGGGCGGTTCTAAATGCCCAAATTGTTCTCAAGCCTTCTAACTTAATAGGAAGCGAGAGGGAAAAATGGGCTCCTAGCAACCTAGCCTCGTCAGTTGTTTACAAGTTGACAGTCTTGTACACGGAATAGGAGTTTTCTAAGGAGACCAAACAATTGAAGGGATTTATTGTGGGAAACTGTAGATGTTTGAAACATGATGTACACTCCTGTACACTTTAGTAACTATTGATGTACAACAATGATAGATATTTACATAATGGGAAATGTCTATTAATTAGTATGGGTCCCTTTAATACCCCTATTCAATGTAGAAGCTGAGTAATCACATGTATACACAACATGACAGATTATATATATGAGGATAGAAGGGAATCCACTCTACAAGTGTACCATATATGTAATGACTTAGGCTACCTAGACTATAGACTCATTATGTATCCAAAAATTTGGTTTAAGAAATATAAATTTTAAATAGATACTTGGGGTGATTCCAAGAACCCCATGTCAATTTTGCACAATATCCATGATTTTTTATGAAGTACTTTAAAATTAGAAAAATGATTTTTTTTAAATTTAAAAAACATGGCTAATTTATAGTTTTACACACCTTTTAAATGAAATTAAACACCGAAGTAAATTCATACAAAAATTCTCTAAGTAGGAGAAATAGAAATGCGCCAAATTTCAAAAAGATAGATACTTTGATGTAATAATTAGTTGAAAATAGGAAACAAATTGAATAAATAAAATAAGAATTGACCATTCGTAACAACTCATTCACCAAAAGAACCACCAAAATAATATTTTATATGTTTCAAAATGCAAGGAAAAATATGCTACTTTGTGGTGTGGAAGTCCACAATTTATTATTTTTAGAAATCCTTTAAATAGCAAGCTACAATTCTATTAGAAGACCATCTCCTCAAAATTTCAGCTCAAAATTTGTTTTGGAGGTACAAAATAATACTAAAACCCTCCAAATTGGTAAGCATGACATAAAATTGGGGCCTATTTTTGAAAATTACAAAAATCAGACAAGGCGTATGATACCTTAACTATAAATCATGAGTACCTTACCTATAAATTTTGAGTCATTTGGAACCAAAATAGAAAAATTATGGCCAAAAAACAGATCCCTGAGTCACTAAATGTGGCACAGAATAAGACAAGTGTTTCTAACTTGCAATCACCCCTCATTGTCATTGTAGAATATTCAACACTAGGATATTGAAATTATAGGCAAATGCCTAGGGTAGAACCACCCATGACCAACTGTCACCCTATAGCCAACTTATAGATATGGCAAATTTCATTAAATTGGCGGTATTCCATGTGCTATTGTGGCACAAAATAAGACAAGCCTTTCTTGCAATCACCCCTCATTGTCATTGTAGAATGTTCAACACTAGGATATCAAAATTATAGGCAAATGCCTAGGGTAGAACCACCCATGACCGACGGGCACCCCATAGCCAACTTATAGATATGGAAAATTTCATTAAATTGGCGGTATTGCATGTGCCATTTTCAAGCCTGCATTCTAAACTATTTATGTGAAATCTAGGACATGAGACTACGACATCTGTAGATGTCAAAAAACTATGACTTGTTTAGATTTCAGACGGCGCAATGCCACAATCTAAAACATCTATGATGAATATAGATTCCATAAATCTRTGACGAATTTAGATTTCAGACCGCGCGGTCTAAAGGGTGAATGCATGAAAGACTAGTACTATTTTGCCTCACTTTGATTGACGGAGTTATTATCTACTATAACTTTTGAAGTATGAATCCAATTAACTTGAAATTTTTATTGGAGATGTCTTTCTTGATAGCAATTAGATTAATTATTTTTCAGAAATTTTCAAAAATCATTTTATATTTAAATTTCAATTTAGCTAATTTGTCACACTTTGCAATTTAGGGGTTTTTAGTACTGGGGAGAACCCAAAATCAATGATCTAGAGCTGAAATTTCTGTGGTCTATTTCCACACTAGGTGGGCATGCATCTGCCAAAGGGAATCTAAAAAAACATTATTTTATGTCCTCTACATGCGTGCTAACAAGGGTCTCTTGCGCGCGCACTTCTGAACATTCAAGATGGTTTTAAGATCATTCTTTTGGTGAAATCTCTTCATCATAAAATTCTCCCAAATTTACAGTTTTTTTTTTTTCTAAATTACTTATCCTATTTATTACAAATTAAAACATCAAAACACCTATTTTCATGAAATTTTGCACTTTTCTAGTTCTCCTACTTAGAGAATTTTCCTACACTTTTCCTTCATAGGGTACTTTCTTCTTATGAGTATATACATTAAATATATTTTTCACATTTTTTAAAAATTGTTTTTCTAATTTTACAATACTCCCGAAGAAAACATGAGTACTATGCCAAACGCTACCAAAACCGCACGATGTTTCATGCAATCACCCTAAACTATAAGAAGTGCCAAAATAACATAATGCCGCCTTTTTAATGAAATTCTCCGTATATGGACTTATTTCCAACCAAGGCTAGAATGCTTTTTTTTTCTCCTTTTCAAAGTTGGGATTGAAAGTTCATGATACATGTCCCAAAGTAGTGAGTAAGAAAGTAGGAAGCAATGAGTGAAATACTAGTTTTTTGAATGATCAAAATTGGAAGAGTCTAGAGATTGGTTATTGGTGTGGAACACTTTTTACCTGCCAAAATTCATAGTAATTTCAATTCATGCGTTAAAATTACCAAAGTTTTTGCAATTCCCATCATTTTTATCAATACACCTCTAAAAATATTTGCCTTGCCTTGCACTGCTCCAAATTTGTCCATAATTTCTTATTCGATCAGTTATGGGTGGTTCTACCCTAGATAACAAACAAATAACATGCTTTTATGCCAAAGGTGTATGAATGCAAAACTACACGAATTCACCAAATTTTAAGTAATATTCATCATGGCACACTTTCTCAAAATATAAAAAGGAAGGCTGCTCCCAACAAGTGTAAACTGGCAGCCTTCAATTTGTACATGTGCTTGGGTTTTCATGTTCAAAGTAAGTAGGAATAAGGTACAACCATCTATAACCGACCAAATAAGGAATTTGGACGAATCTGAAGCAATGCAATAGAAGGTAAATATTTTTAGAGGTATATTGATAAAAATGATGGGGATTGCAAAACTTTGGTGATTTTAACGCGTGAATTCAAATTACTATAAATTTTGAAAGACAAAAAGTGCTCTAGACCTATAGCCAATCTCTAAACTCTTCCAATTCTGATCATTCAAAAAATTATTTTTCCACTCACTCCTTCCTACTTTTTTTTGCACTACTTTGGAACATGTATCATGAACTTTTAGTCCCAACCTTGAAAAGAAGAAAAGACACATTCTAGCATTGGTTGGAAATAAGTGAATCTATGGTTGACTATGGGGCAATGGTTGGAAATGGGTGGTTCTACCTTGAAATTAAAGGCTTTGAAATAAGTTCGCTTGAATGTGATCAATGTCAGTGAAGTACGGCTGCCTTGAAGTGGGTCCGGTTTTTTCTTCTGTAAGTTGTCGGGGGTTTAAGCTACTATACATGATCATTCATGCCCCCATGCCCATGAATTTCCGGTCTCAACTGAAAGACTAGATTGCTTTAAAAGGACCACCTTACAAATCTTCCGGGAAAATTGGTGCAATTGATTTTTCTGGTGGGAATAGGTGTTTGAAGGTGATAGGTTGGTATACAAAAATTCAATGAAATKAATGACGGACGTGTTGGCAGATGGGAAGGAACAACGAACGAGCACGCATTGTTGTTGTAAGGTCCGTTGATGAGGTACTTACTAATCCGGAAATGTCGGAGGGGCTATTATTGAGGACACACAATTATCTATTGATTGGATGAATATGATTGTGCATTCCTTGTTGTTTCTACGAAAAGTGTTGAAATCCATTCACTCAATTAGACATTTATGTCTTCTATGTCCCTACAAAGTTGGATGAGAGAATGCGCCTAATTGTAACATAGTTGTAATATTAACCTTTACAAAATCTTGCCAAAAATTACATAAGAGTCTAGACTCTTTTACATTACACCGAAAGAAATTTGTTGATAATTCTAGGTTGAAATTTTATGGTCTTAATAGTATGTGGATACTTTTTGGTTTTTTAATTTTTTTCATTAGCATAAAACGCAATGTTAGTAGAAAACTATAGTTCAACCCTTAAATTTTTGTGCCACCAAGAATGGGTCAATCTATTTCTTGAATGGCCATTTCTAGATCTAGGAATGTGAAGAGTCACTTGGACTTTGTCTCACTCCTCAAGAAAATCAAGTTAGCTATCCAATGGAGTGTTCAAATTTAGGAGAAGATTCTTTATTGAATTCACAAAAATATTCAAATGGTGTAGTTGTCTAGGGACTAAGGCTAGCTAAGAGTCATCATATGGGGAAACTTTGGCCAATGACGGGTGGAAGTATGTGTTTATGCAAAAAGCAAGTCATAACCACACCTTGTCTAGATCATTCATGGCTCTTTTTTTTTAATTGAGATGCCCAATAGTATGTTAATCCTTGTGTAGCATTGCCTTCTCCTTTTTTTTTATCTTTGCCCGGTTTGTAAGTAAAGACCACCACTAGAATACACATCTTGCATTCAGATTTCAGACAATTTCCTAATTTTTTCATTTTCTTGTTTTTTTTATTTGTTTTTTTTTATTTTCTTGTGTCTTTTACTCTACTATGTTTGATATTGAATTGTGGCTCCAAATTTGTGACAATTCTCTCATTTATCTCATAGTTTTTAAAATTTTATAGTAATTAAAGTGGTCTTTACAACTAGACTATTTTGTGGTTCATTTTTGGTCCTTAAAATAAAAAAACTCATTTATGAGCATATAGAACTTGATTACCTTGAGAATGAGCATAGGATGCCAACTTTCAAAAATGACGTCATGTGACCAAAAAACCTAGTCAAATCAACTAATCCAAAACACTAATTTCCTTGAAATACCCTTTACTTGAATATGGATTATAATCTTACAATCTATAACTTAGATTGAAATCAAACTTTGTAGGGATGATAATGATTTAGCTTTCTACAAGATCCTACTATTAATTTTGCTTAAAAATGACTCATCTTACTTTGAGCTTCAACTCTTTGTAACATACAAAATCAATATCCAAAACACCTTGAAAATGGCTTAAAATTTATAGAGTCAAACAAGTGTACATGTAGCATTGACTTTATAAACATAGGTTTAAGAGTCCATGGCTTATTCATATGGTATCCACATAATGCATGCTAAAATGCTTTGGAATCTTCTTTTAATTGCTAACCAGGCCAAATAAAAATAAATTACATTTAATAATAATAATTATGCTCAATTATAATTAGGGTCAATTGTGGATGCACATACGTTATATCACTTTTGGGTGTCCATATGTCACCTCCCTTTCCATACCCCTTTGCTACCAGTATTTCAATGGGGGGGATTTGGCAATTTGGTGGCTATTTGTACCAAATGAATGGATCCAACATCACGCCTTCGGAACACAGGTATTGAAATGGCAACAAATTGCCTCAAAATCTCAAATTAAACAAAAAATTTATATGAAATTGTCAGATTGTAGATGAACACAAAATTAAGGATATGTGATACTTGCTAATGTGATATTTCCTATCCAATATGTGGATGATTTTTGAAATTTGGAGCAACACCATAACATTTAATATCAATAGCGCAATAGGGTGCTCAACAACAAACTTGCCATGTTGGACCACTTACTAGCCCAAAATTTTAATCCAACAATTACGCCTACCTCCTTTCTTGCTACAAGTTGAGCCTCCCTCAGTGCATGGTGCTGAGACTATGCATTAAAAGAGGTTTATGCAATAAAAGAGGTCATAGGGCCACGTGTCTTTTCATCTTGAATCATGTGCATAGCCACCTACAAGCCACCTATTGTCTACAACCTCTCTCATTGTATATTTTTTGAGTAAGGGAGGGTGCAACAAGAGAGGTTCTAAGGTGGGTTCACCCAAAAAAGTCACAAATTGGAACTGTGCCTAGTTACTATTATTAGTCTAGTCAGAATTTCATATTGTTTGGTTGGCAAGTGAAAGGAGGCTCCAATGCATCAAAGAGCACGCCATTTGGATACAATATGCAAAAGTTATAGCGGGTCAAAGTTTGTTTCGAAAAGCATTTCTTCCACATAGGTACATATTTGGTTTTGGAGATGTACACAATTGAAGATGGCGGTTTCAGGTCAAGTCCCATTATGGAGTTGCCTACCTTACCTGTATAGAGGCGCTTGAAATGTTGCCTAACACACGACACATTTTTATATTTCTACAATGAACTGAACTCCTCATTGAAAAGCCTAATGTATGCTTGAGATTTAAAATTAAAACTTGTGCTCTCTCTACCTCAAAACAAATTTATAGTTTCTAGTCTTTCTTGGCTGGCTCCATCTAATTTGGAGCCTCTGATTCCAAATATGAATTCAAGATTTTCTCATTTTACTATAGGTGGCAAATAATTTTTTTTCCCCCAAGTGTAAACCATATAGTGAATGAAGAGGTCAATTCACCTTGGCCTTGTGAAATTGTAGGAGTGCCACGGATATATTTTGAAACATAAGGATTATTTGAGATAGAAGTAACTATCTTGTGCAATGTGTTGATTGTTGCTTGCATTTTTCAGAGCAAGAATACAGGAGGCAACAAAATGAACTGAAAAATGAAATGAAATGACCTTTTTTCTTGAAAAATTCATCACTTTTCCATTGGGGTCCACATGCCACAAAACAACGGCCTTTTGCACAAAGAGAGCTTCTATTCATGCCAATTTCATAGCGATTGAACCTTTGATGTGAGTGTTATTGAATTTCAAAGGTTGTGTTACAAATAAAAAAAATAAAAATAAAAACTTTTACTTATATTTTGGTTGTGAATTTCAAAGTTTGTGTTACAAAAAAAAAAAAAAAAAACTTGTATTTTGGTTGTGGCACACTACACTAATAATGGTATTTAGTGTTGGCGATACTAATTACAAAGCACAACACTAAATGGCAACAATCATGTTAGTGTTACAGCACTAAATGTCAACATAGACGCTATTTGTCAACTATTGGATAAGATTATTTTACAAAATTACATTTAGTGTTACATATTATTTCATCAAATTGCAATGAAAAAAAATATGAGCCTAAATATATGAATTAAGGAGTGGTGAACACAACACTAAATGCAAACTACTTGAAATTTTGTGTGATAAAAGTTCAAGTAACACTATTAGTAACATACCACTAAATATCATTATTAGTGTAGTTGAAGTGAATGAAATACAAGTGGAATCATATTAATCTAAAAAGAACTTCAATTGATATGATTAGTTGTAAACTTGGTGTTATTATTTGACAATTGCATCCAATTACCTGCCTAAATAATTGGGCTTCTATGCAGAGTTGAATGGGAGAGTAACGCATTTGGGAGGATAGTGTAGATGACAATATTGTGTTATTGACGGTATTGGGCTGTTCTACCTTATAGCATATTATGTCTGCAATTACCGGTAATATTCATATCTGGAAGAATAAGGAGTATCAGTGTCCAGCAAGAAACCTCGTGTACATTTTCTCCTCTGAGACCAGTTACAATGATAATAGTCACAGCACCAAATTTGATATTAGTGCGAGTATAATGAAATCTGTACCAGAGGGTGGACTTGAGGGTTCAGACCCCAAGTAACAATAGTTTTCGTGCTCTTCTAAATGATGATCAACAATGGCATGCAATCACTAAGGACAACTGAATAAGAGGGTTGGTAACTGGAGGTTATAGCTTGGTAAACTTGCAAGTAGTTGCAACTCCTCAATCCCTTCAGCCACAGCATGAAGCTTAAGACCCCATGGATGTTGCAAGAAGTGGAACTCCACTGAGAGTAAAGCCATTTAGTGTTAGTTCCTGGTTTCATACCAAAAAAATGGATAAAAATGCMGGTGGGAGAGCTGCATTGGACACTGCAAAGGCTCAATTATACAGCTAAAAGCTCAAGCAAAAGTTCCAAGAAGCCAAGTCCATGACTGTACAAGAGAATTAACCTCTGCAAAAGAGCATCTTTTTCATCACGGAATATGGCAATAAAAATCCTAATGCTCGCAACCTCTTTTTTACCTCAACAACAAAACCACGGACACCTCTCCAACTAACTTCGTTATACCACTTTTAATGGTACTGGAAGAGCATGAGGTTGTTGCTTCACAATGGATGTTCGAACGTCATTTACAATCCATGGAGTCTCCGGTTTCAAATGTGCGGCTGCTGCTTTGACTGCATCAGGGTTGCAAAGCAGGTCGATCCAAGAGTCGTTCACCCAATCTCTTGACGTGCGCAGGTCCTCTATTTTAAAAGATGATGAATCTCCTTCACCTGCAGCCAGACGGAAGGTTTGTAACTTAGATTTACTTTAAAACTAGAAAAGGGGCTTTGCGAGCTAACTCATTTGTCTTGTGGAACCATCGCACTCGCAACTTTTTCTTCGTTTTCCTGTCTTCGTACATGTCTTCCACGTAAGCAATGTGCCGCTCCTCTTCGGTCAACACATAAACAAAATCATGCACCTGAAAATATATGATCAGTCAGTTGGAGACTACTTCAATAGCTATCACCCAGATGCGATGACAACTTACCATACAATACTGAAATACGATATAATTTACTCCAAAAGAATTGCATGAGTGTACCGAAATGGTGATGCCATTGCGAGTGAAAGACTGGAAATGCCGCAAGCGCTTGCGCCATATGCTAGGTCCCCAGACAAAATCTCCTTTTTCAGCGTTTACATGCCGTCTTACATCACGTTCCTGAAATGTCTCAATTAAAAGATCGTGTGAATTTGAAATGTGTGGCACAGGACAAATACTTACGAACAAATCTTTCAAACTTTCGCAAGAACCTAAACACCAATTTCAAATAGCAAGCCATCGTGCCAATGAGTAGGAAAATAATGGACTGGAGGAAAATAAGATAGAAGGGCATGAAAGACTTTGACATACAAGGTAGCCACGGCTTCTTTCTTCCTGACCACTTTCCAGAGCTTCATCAGTTTCCTCCACCACAGCATCGACATCTGATGATGCAGCTGGCTCCGTGCTCGGGGATCCTGCGTTCAATTGCTCATCTTCACAAATCAGGACTCGTACGTTGAAGTAACATGTACTGGAAACATAACAAAGTAATACAGGGTCCACATTGCCACCACTCGCATCTTGAAAAGCCACATACTCTCGATATCAATTAACGTCAATTTCGGTAAATTGGCGGTATTCCATGCGCCATTTTGACATTTACAGTAGCTGTTGTGCAGACAGAAACCCAAACTAATATGCAAAAAATAATTTCTCTGCAAGATTGTGCACCTGTAAGCTAGGATTTCCACACCCACCCACCCTTCCGTCTCCCTAAAATAATTTATTTCCTTCCTTGCTTGAGGTTGCAAAGCGCCATTTGAATAAAAATGGGTCAATTTAATGAAATTGATGTGCAAAATAGATGTTCAAACGTAGAACTTAAATTAATAATTTGTCCTTAATCAAAACTAGAACACGGCTGTCGAGACGCTCCAAACTAGAAAAGAGAAAGCAAATACCTGAGCTAAGGTACAGTTCAGACGAAGTTGAGCGAGTCTTTGTCAACAAAGTCTGCAGCCACTCCACAACTTCACGACGAGCCCTCCACTTGAAAGCGGACGTTGCTGTTTTGTCCAAACCTGCAAGTGGCAGGAATTCGTCGCGAACAACATACACCATGTGTCGAAGGCTTCTCTCTGTTCCCACCACAGCCAAGGAATTCTGGCCATGGCGATCCTTAAGGTAGTAGTGCACGACACGACTGCCTCTGTCGTGGGAGATAAATTGTTCTTCCCARTCCACAAAGTATCTCAGACCTTGCGAAGCCATGGAAAGAGCTCTTCCCAACCAAATGGCGTGGACCCTGCATGTGCTTCAGAACTCCTGATTCAGATGTTGTGTATCACAAAAGCTGGTGTTGTGAGCTCCAATGGAGCTTTGAAGGTTGGACACTCTACCGTCTTCAATTCTGCCACCTGAATCTGCAGTGTCAGCAACMCGTTCAGTTCAAAATTCCAGGGTTGTTTATTTATTATGAATCTTACAACCATCACACTAAAACGGTGGTCACGGATATAATCTACATATAAACGCTGCGGGGTGGCCAATCTCCTCTCCTCGTACATTCTTGCAAGCTCTAAATTTCTAA
>VACF01000051.1:47665-101878 GCA_006891605.1 Pleurozium schreberi
CYTTTTKRARSMRGKWMCCTAAGCGATATKGAGTGAACTTCATTAAGAGGGAYTTGTCATRCTATAGTTCGCTGTCGCTGATACATTATTTGGTTGTGTCTGGAGTTCAAACGTGAAGMACATSAGCGGGGAGKACTTTTCTAGTTTTACAATTTGACGGATAGATATTTTGATGATGAATGGATACAATTTATCTTCTTCTAGAGGGCATGTCGAAACCCTAAGTTGTAAATGATGCCAATCGCTAAGCAGAGTAGCTGCAGGGTTACCATATGAATTAATTACTGTCATACTATCAGTCTTACATAATCGAGTACGTCCAGACCGTGTCCTCATGGCATAGGGATGTCCTTATAGACGGATGTTATCGATTGAGGGCTGCATGAACACTTCTATCTCTGYTGAAACGTGTTTGTACGTTYTCATACAATCTGTTTTTCCAGCATGCCTCCGATCCTTTTTTGTCATGTATTGCCTGCGTTTTTTTATCAGGCTGCACCAGAAGTCAGGTTTCACTGGCTGTGTCATATGAACTTTGACTTCAAGTACTAGAYGGCTGGAGATTTGATTAGGTGTACTGACTACGACTTTTATTGGGTGCGTTGCAGGCGCACAAGGGCAGTGTTCTCAGTGGCCCTCAATGTGCACAAAGAGGTCCAAAGGCGAGATATCTCTGTTGGACGGAACATAGGCAATCGTATCTTGCGGTTTCTTGATCGTTTGCGTCCACAAGCCAATATTCGAGGTGCAGAACCACCTAAGCTTCAGGCATCAAAGAAACCAGTTCGAACTAACAAACCAAAATCCGATGCAAAGCAGGCTAATTCCCACAATAAATCCGAYCATCAGAATCCTCCTTACACGGCATACTTAGGTGGTCAATTTGGGAGCTCTCTTAGAAGCCGGTTCGGTAATAGATTTGGCAGGCTCACACCCAAAACGCGGGCTCCGTCAATTCCAGTAATTGCCATGGGGTTATGGTGGCAGCCAATTCGGAAGAATATGACGGTTGCTTTATCGAGGGAAGCTTCGCCAGCTCAAGTATGGAGATCAGACTTTGCAAGGTTGCCCAGAACTCCTCTGACACAAAGTGGGTTTGCGAGCGGTCTCATGCGGGAGGATATTGCTGCTTTGATCCGTAGACCGCAGTAGACATGACGCGTATAGAATCCTTCCTTCTTGCAGCATGTTCAGCTCAGGAGACGGGACAGTATCAAAGGGCCTACAATCAAATTCCTTCATACCACGCTGGGTACAAATGTGCCACGACTCCCAGCTGCAATTTTTTTGCAGGAAGAGATTTCAACCTACATAACGGCAGGGAGTAGCAACTAGGTGTTTGGGGTATAATGAGCACCTATGCCTTCAAACATCTGCCGTGGCTCTTGTCGTGGGAGACTATTCTTCGTACCTTTTGTTGGAGGGCATGAATTCAGATGCCACTGGACAAATCAGACATTGTTTGTGCAGCACTAGCWTGCAGTATAGAGCAGTCTTTTTCGTGTAGAATCCTTTCCGCAGAAGTGTTTATTCATTGATCTCTGTGGTCGTGCGCACCGGAAGCTGCTGTTGTCAAGGATTTTGAAAGAGGCTGCACAGTCCGTCTGTTGCATTGAACTCAAGGTTAGAGAGGGCCTGGATTACACTGTACGTTTGTCAGTGATTCCTGGATGTCTGAAGACAACTGATCCCGTCTGATTGTAGATTTGGGGCTCAAGACTCGCAAGTCACTTGAGGATTAATCTTTTGAGAGATCTGATGTGTATTGAACAGATATTTTCTATGTACCCTTGTCCAATGTCCATAATCCTACAGGGTGCTCTTTTATTGGACGTCACTCTTGAGCTACCAGTATTAAATCAAACCTTAAAATTAAATCATCCATATGGAATTGTTTCTTCACAAAAATAATCCTCATGTGTCAAAGAAAAAAATGTCTTATCTCCTGCAAAACAAAACTCCTCATATTTTTTCACTTTACTAATTGGAATGGAACGAATCAAATATTTCCTTGTAAATACAGAACTGTATAACTTACATGCTTCCAGAATGTGGAATCCTACTTGCACTCCCAACAAGACCAAACAAAAACTTAAGAAAATCATGCTCAATTGCTTAGTTGGATGATTTAGTTTAAAGTTAAATACATGTGCTTTGTGTATATAGAACATTGTTTTTTCAAGCTCTAGAATGTTTATGTTTTGTAACTTGTGAATTCAAAGATGTAACTTCATCTTTGAATAATGTTTGAATTTTTTTTTTGAATTTTAAGAATAATTGAGATCTTTGATTTTGAAATTTGAAATTGACTTGCTTCGAGAAGTTAATTAAAATTTTCTATACAATAGTAATTCTATACAAGTAATTGTATAGTAATTCTTTGAAATTCTATATTCTCGAAGCAAGTCAATTCTCGAAGCAAGTCAATTTCAAATTCTAGAATTACTATTCTATACAATACAAATTAGAATTCTTGAAGCAAGTCAATTTGCTTCGATACAATACAAATTAGAATTCTTGAAGCAAGTCGATTTGCTTCGAGAATTGTATTGTATAGAATAGTAATTGGCTATACAAGTAAATGTATAGTAATTCTTTGAAATTTGAAATTGACTTGCTTAGAGAATTAGTACCCATTCATCTGTTCTTTCATCCATCATATACCTTATATATGGATCATCATATACCTTATATAGGGAAAAATATATGAATATATACCAAAAGTTTAGAGTTTGGAAGTTTCTAATGATATGGGATAATGTTTATATGTGATGTACCCATGTATCCAAATCCATATGGGACATGTAATAGAATGCAAACATTTGGTTGGCAATTTCTATTAGTGATTTTTTAAATATTTAATATTTTGCACCTTGACTAGTTTTTCTAAAATGGCTTGGCTAGTGTTTTTGAGTGGACAGTTATGACCTTAGGCTATATGTAGATAGTGATTATTTTAATCATGAATTTATATGAATATTCTACACTTGTTTAATTRGCTCCCTTAATTAACCTATTGATCATTTTCACTAGAAACATACCAAGTTAGAAATGATTTTATTCTTATATAACTTCATTTTTATGTGTTACACTTGTTGACTCCCTCAAATTCAATGAAACCTTGCATAATTTGCATGCATAAGCAATTGAGATGATTCACCCTTATCCATTGTAAATCATAAGTTGAAAAATATTTCAAAYATAGTAGGATTATTGATTGTTAGTAGCAATTTACAACATATTCATAGAATTAAACTAGGAAACTTTACATGTTTTAAAAATAAAAGTATGGCAATCTTTATTTTCAACCTTGAATATTTTTTGTTATTCTATGAACTTTTTAACCGACATAAATATTTTTTTCATAAAAAAATATTATGTATTCATATGTTTGCCTGTATATAAAAATAAACAAAAAGTGTGCCTTGTTTCATCCTTAAATCACTCCTTAGATGACATTAAAAAAATGACTACATTGTAGATGCATTTTTCTACAACATTCTTGTTGAATGATCATGTTTTTCTTACATCTTTTACTAAAGCAAGGCTCCATGGATTCAAGTCTACAATATCGTGTCAACTACTTTCCCTAGGACATATGATTTTTTGAATTGAAACTTGCATTTTCAACAATATAAGTCTCTTATTGGTGAAAAGACTTTGCATCAATTAGAGATGTTTGCCCCACATTTTCTTGGAAAGACACAAATGCAGTGTTGAGGGTCTAATATCAATCTATCTCTAAGCATCCATTTAYTTGGTCCAATGTCAAAGGCCTCATACAAATCTAATATCAAGGGCCAATTCATAGGTAGAACTCAAGCAAACACTACTCTACCTTGCCTAAATCCTAGAAAGTAAATAGTTTATTGAATAAGAACAAAATGTCTACTTCTCTCTAGTTAAAGCCTATTTTAAAGAAGTAGTCRTGAAGCATTACATACACAAAATATGATTGTATATCTAGTATTGGTATATCTAGTATTGCTTAATCTTTAAAGGACTGCAAGGCCACCACATGGCTTTTGCAACTACAATTGTAGAAAATTCGATATGTTAACCTTACTAATAGCTTGTGAACAACCAAGAGACCCTTCATGATTTTTTACGCTGAATCCAGAGGTGCAATCTGATCAAGAAATGATCAAGTTTCTGATTTTTGGTGAATTTTTTGAGAATTAAAAAGACATTGTGGGTCATCACTTGACATCCTCATATCTTTTTTGCTACAGCTCAAAATGATTTGAAAAAAATTACACATTAATATCATGATGATATGTATATGTGGAAAAAAATTCAAAATTTATTGAGCATTTTTGAGCATTCAAATTTCAACATTCCCATTTCAGCGTATGTACAAAGTACTGCCTAATTGAACATCTTTCATCAATCTTTTCAATGGTGGCATTTTTTCAAAAATTGTGCAATTTTGTTGATCTCTTTTTTATAAGATAGATACACAAGTCTACTTTCATTTCAACAATGGTGATCATCAAAATTATTTCACACAAATGAGAAATTACGCTTGTTACAAGTGCTAGTTTAGAAAACAAGAGATATGCTCACCCCCACCCCGGTCCGGGTTAATTGAGACTTTCTCAAATCTAACATGCTCTATTGGCTTTAAGTTGAGTGCAAACACTTTATTACCATGAGTGACAAGTGACTAAATGCTTTAGACTTTACATACTTTTAAGAATGGAAAATTATAATAAATTTTTAATCAATTGGAAATTTATGAATTCAAAATTTTAAAAGTCAAATGATACAATTACTCATGCAATTGTCATCCTAAAGGTTGGTAGGCTTTGGTAAAAACAAATCCTTTATCTAAAGTTCTTGCTGGAAAGGCTCTAATGTGTTATTTGATTATTTTTTGTTACAATGCTTAGAGATATATTTCATATATGAATTTTTATTCATGTTGCAATTCTATTTGCACAGTCATTTATACCATTTAGTAATAATGTTTGTAAGTTTCAATCTGAATTTAATCTCCAATCATCAACATTTCATTTTGTCTTACCTCTTGAAAACCTCCTCTATGGCCATATCTGCAAACTTTATTTCTAAGCAGACTTTGAATCTTTAATTAATATATTGAAAMTGAGCTTTGATGAAAATCCAAATTTCTTTATATTTTCAAAGGCATAATATATTAGTTTGTAATTTTTGTGAATTTTGAAAAAGGAATTTTGAAATTTATTTTAAAAATCAAAATAAAGTAAATTTTCAAAATTGTTAATAGTTTGTGATATTCTATATTATACAATAAGGTAAGATCATCTATTTTGGATAGCCCTCCCATTATGGTTTTATAAACTGACCTATTGTAGACAATAGGTGGATGCACTATTCATTGAAAAAGATTCTTTGTTTTTACCTTTTCATCCACTCATCTCTCTTCCTTTCATGCTTATGGAGAAGTGCCCAAGCAAACCATAATAGGTGAGTCTATGATATTGGAATGGGTCTAAATGAAAAATTCACATTTAAATTGATTAAAATATTCATTTTTGAGGAAAAAAATTACTTTTCTTTGCATTCTTCTTCATCCTTATGTTTGTATACACTGAGCTCAATTTCACAATGAATTTTCTACGCCCTAATGTATAGGCTAAAATGCTTAAGTTATCTATTAAGGTACCTCTGCTTAAGTACCTTTTCAATTTTGACGACCTTTGCCAAATATTTAATAAAATTTAATTTTCAACTTTGGTAATCAAGAATGGATTTCAATATTTTTCATTGGCCTATGAATTCATAAAATATTCAACTTTATACAAGTATCAAGTGGGTGAATGCATGAAAGACCGACCAATTTTGTAGCATTCACTAGTAGTGTCCAGTACTACCGACCTTTTGGAAAAAAATATTTAAAAATTAAAAAAAATATAGATAATTATTTTAATACTATAAATATTATGTCACCAAAATTTGAGACCCCAAAAAAGATTAGGTCAAAAGTTATTCACAAAATAGAAGAACACAAAGTTTGAAAAAACAGACACTTTGACGTTTTAATTGTAAAAAATAGGAAAACAATTCAGAAAAACAACTAAAAATTGTCGATTTGGGAGAACTTTATGATAAAGAGATTTTACCAAAAGAATGATCTTAAAATTGTTTCGAATGTTGAGAAGTGCGCGCGCAAGGGAGCTTTGTTACTACGCATGTAGAGGACATACAATAATGTTATTTTAAATTTCCTTTGGTGATCTCATGAATTCCTAGTGTGAAAGTAGACCACAAAATTTTTAGCTTTAGATCATTAGTTTTGGATACTCCCCAGTACGAAAAACCCCTAAATTGCAAAGTGTGACAAATTAGCTAAATTGAAAATTAAATATAAAATGATTTTTTTTTAATTTTCAAAAATAAAGAATTTGATTTCTATCAGTATAGACATCTCCAATTAAGTTAATTGAGTTCATACTTCAAAAGTTATAGTGGATGACAACTCCACCATTCCAAGTGTGACACAAAATAGTACTAGTCTTTCATGCATTCACCCAAGTACAGCATGCTACTAAGTATTGTAGCATTATTATGTACTACCATATACTAGTGGTATTCTTTGTGTAGAATCATTTACTTTTGGTGTACTTTATTATGAGGATGGTACAACACATTCTATATATATGCCGGCAGTGACTGCCTACTCACTGTGTATAGTATAGTATAGTGACACAGTGGGTTCAAAAAAAATTTAATTTTTTTAATTCAACACCTACTTCCCCCCTCCCAAAAAATTTAAATTAAATTTTAAAATCTTTTTGGGAGAAGGAAGGGGGTGTTGAATTAAGAAAATTTAATTAAAATTTTTTAATTCAGACCCCCTCCCCTCCCTCCCCTCTTGTAATTTTGGGAGGGGGGAAAGGACTCCAAACAATATGGGACAAACATTCAATATTCAGTCGTATTCATATTCAATTGTATATGTATTCAATAGTATTTGTATTTGTATTCATATGTGTACCCATAATTGATCCAAAGGCTATAAGTATTTCTTTGAGGGGGGGGGCGGGGTGCAATTTTTCCCCCCCAATCGAACGGTTGGCAATTTTTTGGCGGGGGGAGAGATTTGAGAGGCCTAGGGGGTGGCAGGACCATCACCCTAGATAATCAAGAATGAGTGACAAAGTTTAGATTATTATTACAAATTTTTTTGTTCCCATACCTCAAATTGTAATTAGGTTCATTGAAAGTTGGTTCATTGAAAGTGTGTTTGGACTTTGAAAACGACAATTATCTTTATAATTTCTTGAATTGATTTCATCTAAATTTGAGTCTCAAAAAACTCGTCAACTTTCAACTTTCATTTTTTTGCTCTTGAAAACTTCTGGTGGCTATGATGGTGTATTTATTCAAGGCCCAAATTTAGACAAAAAGATGGACATAAATGACTCCAAAACATTTTTTTTACTAACGTTCCTTGCTAATCTTGGAAGAAAAAAAACACCAACATTATAGAAAGKATGATACTGTCTCCAAAATCTATCAAGAAAATTTTCAAGACTATGAAACAATTTTCTTAAGTACGCATGATCAGCAATAATTTACATGGACATAGCTAATTATTTTGCAAAGCTAAATTGAACAATCTTTTTCCAACATGTTTTAATTGGTTAATGAAACACAAGTTTCAAATTGAAATGACCCATGTGTATTTTTCAACACAATTGTCGTCTATTAAAAAGACTTTTGGGATAAAATTTGAAAACTTTTTCATTTTTGATAGGCCACTTTTGAATCAAGATATGCAACGATTTTTTATAGTTTCCACACATGACTGTTTCTCTCTATCTTATTGGTAGAACACCTAAGAGTTGAACTACCGGTATTCTGACAAGAACACAAGTGACTACTAGAATTACAAGAAGTATTATGTTGCTTTGAAGGTTGGCAAGCATCTCCTTCATATTCCTCATTTCCCCTAACCATGTCATTCTCAATATCAAGAGCACCTTTTGAAAACCAATTGCTCCTTAGAGTTGGAGAAGAATTTGTCTCAAGTTGTTCCCCACTAGAAGAAGGTTGGCTTGTTAAGTCTTGCATGTAGAATAAAATATAGGCTTTTTGATCTAGAACGGTCTTTTCGCTTACTTGTCTTACCTATAACAACCAAGTCATGCAAATATAATTTTATAAAATTAAAAAAATTGAGTTCTATTTATTTAGGCAAATGACCATTTTGACTGATTGGTTTATAAATCTCTACAAATAACTTTTTTGTTCTAAATACCT
Organism: Pleurozium schreberi; assembly: GCA_006891605.1. Lineage (NCBI taxonomy): Eukaryota > Viridiplantae > Streptophyta > Bryopsida > Hypnales > Hylocomiaceae > Pleurozium > Pleurozium schreberi. The sequence goes on from VACF01000051.1 coordinate 55,913, forward strand.
TCCAGAATTCCAAAGGAGTTTAATAAGGACAAAGTGTAAATACCAAAGTTTTTATATGGTTTGAACATTTATAGTAGAGGAAATTGAATTTCAAAGAATTCTAGCAATTGAAAGCTAAAAAAAACAATTTTAAGTAATACGATACAAACACGATTTAGGTCATTTTATGGTACCAATAAAATTGCAATCTAAACACATGATCTCTTATATATAGATGATTAGATAATAGATATGTATAATTATATGTATATATATTTGTATGTATAAAAAACAAAAATAAAAAAATGAAAGTTATGAAACACTCCTTTCGACTCAAATTAAATCTATGATTTCCTAGAAATGACTAGATTAATGGGTGAGTTGTTTCTATTTTCAAGGAATTGCGGAGATATTGTAGCTTCTACTGCATCTCATTAAATGTGAAAGAATGGAAGTCAAAAGTGAAGCGGCACATACTATGAACGCCAAACAACTTTGAATTTAAAAAAAATCTTAGATGAAATTTCCAGATAGTGGATGAAAATCATATTTTACATCCGATATGTGGATGAATGTTGTAATTTGGAGCACCACTATAACATTTCATATTGCCACTTTGGCACTTTGTAAAAAATGAAAAAGAAACCCGGTCCCAACTCATTAATAAAATAATGCACTGCACATATATATATATATACCATATACCTATATGAATGTATTTTATCTAAATATATCTAAACGGGAAATAAAACCCCCTTTTAGAATCTTGCATCCTTAAAAAATTTAGGCAAGGTAGGGCCCAATTCAATATAGGACCTCATATAAATATATATATATATATATATATATAATCATCCCATGATTTGGAGAATTAAGTGAGAAAAAGTACCCGACTGTCGTCGAGACTATGCCACAAGCCTCCTACAGTTTTGACAAAGCAATAATAGTGACCAGAATTTGTAGACCAACCAGCATGCACTAGCACTCCATATAGTGAATAATTAGCATCACAATCCTGCACCATTTAATTCACAATGATGCTGGTGCATGAGTGTTGAGATGTGAGCCTACAAGCCTTGAACCTAGTTGCACTAGAAGAAAATTGTGTTGAACTTGTCAAAAACTACGTTTTATTCAATATAAAAGTATGGGCTGGATTTTATTGAGATCCCCCTTTGTAATCCAAAATTTGGCATTCTAACACAAAATTTTGCGTTTCACTTATCAAATTCTGTGATGAAATGCTAAAACGCAGATTTTTGTGTAATGAAGGGAGAACTCAACAAAATCCAGCCTACACTTTCATGTTGAGTAAAACGCGTTTTTTGTCAAGTACAACGCAATTTTGACAAGTTCAACGCAATTTTTGACAACTTAATCATAATTTTCTTCTAGTGTTGTAAGTATGCACTTACAACTATCTGAAGGTGTTTATATGATATGTACCTTTTAACCCCTAAAGGACCAAATACCATTGAATGTACGCAGGTAATCTCGGGTAGGTGAGTATGAAGTCATGTAATGAGGGATGTTCTTCAAATTTTGATTCAAGGTCTGAACATGTACCCCCTTAGTAGAAATACAATCTTTGTTCTAATTGGTTGTCCAAATCAAAAGTTATGGTGCCCTAAACGTTTTAGGCAACTCGAGAAACTTCGGGCAGTTTATGCAAAAGCAGCAAAACTATTCTTTTAGGGCTAAACTCTGGTAGGTGTGTAATTTACATGATACAAGATGCAAATGTAGGAAAACCCCTATATAGTGTAAAAATCTCACTCTAGGAGCTTTTAAAGTCTACTGGCCCTACTGGAAAGCTCAAAAAAACACTTTTTCTTCTAGCTTCAAACGTTGTAATCTTCCAATCCATAAGGTCAAAGTTTTTGAAATTGTTTCCACACATTTTTGTTGTAGTTTAGTACAAATTTGTCTATTTGAATTTTCAACAAAAGACTTTTTGCTTAGTTTTTTTCTTACTGCTGTAAAAAAACGGCAGTTTTCACATTTTGTATCCAAAATGAGCCTCAATCCTTTAGGGGTTAACATAGATATACTACAACATGGAAAGAGTCATATATCTAAAGTATATATTACATGGATACCTATAACCATAAAAGATATCTATTTATAGACTTCTAGGCTCATGGGCTCATAGATTCTATGCTCACATGCTAGCACTCGCCCTTTAATTCAAATCCAAATTTCAGATTGTATTGTTATTTATATGCATTTTTTTAAATTATAACAATATTTGACAAATTTGTAAAATACAAAAATTCATGAATAAATAAAATAATGTATTCACCTGAGCATTGCTGATATATGGTTTCATGGCGAGTGTACGTCCAAAATCAATTTTTTTGTCAATTTTACCTCCTGAACTACCTGTCCCACTAAACCGCTTAAATTGAATGGTTAGTATGATAGGTGATTTATCAATTGTAAATTGCTTCAAAGCATGAACTTTCTTTTGACAATTTGAACAATAGTATTCGTTGTCTCCTTCTAAAGTCTCCACGGTAGTAAAACGGTTTAAGGCTTTTGTTAGAGAGTCGGCCCGCACAATTTCAAGGCTTAAATCAAGAAATGGATCATATGTATTGGAGCATGTTGAACAAACAGTGCATTTCACCTATAGTATAGAAATAAATAGTCAAATTCAAATTAATTACAAGACAACAATGTAGAATATTTATTTTGAAGAAAATATTGAAGAATTTCAATCACTCTATCCAAGAGCTAAGAATACAAAGATCTTTTAAATGTGCTTTTAAAGGCTTAAGAAGCCCATATGTTTTTTTATATTATAAAATCATTTAAATTTTGGATGAAAATATTAGTAAAAACTACAAGTCTATGGTTGGAGTTTTGATAATAATTGTTGTGAGGAGGTTGTCAAAGATGCTTGTGTGTGAAAATAAAATTATGAGCATGTGAGCCTTGAGCATATGTATATTTAAATATCCTACAACCATTGAAGGTACTTATAATATAAATCCTATAATATAGGTATCAATAACATAATTACATTGTAGACATGCATCCGTCAATAGATTTCAACAGATTTTTGTCAAAAAGTACTCAGATCAATGCGACCAAATCAACAGAAAAAACGAATTTTCTACTAGTAAAAGGTTTCTTAAATATAAACATCTATAATATAGGTGTTTAGTATTTTAGCCTCATAGGCTTACACTCTTAGGCTCACATAATAGCACGCGTCAAGTGGTTGTCATGATTGATAGTTTAATCAACATTCACAAATATTCTAAAGAAACAAAAATAATAATGATTAGCCAATGCCTTTAATCCCTTAAGATTGGAAATTTGGAGTTTCTATGAAGAAATTTTAACCACTAAAAAAAATGATCTTAACCATTGGGAGTTTGTTATTTTATCCATTTGATTTTTCCTTGAATTGTATGCTAGGTAAGTATTACTTGGCTTCTTAATTGACCACCAAAGATCTTTTGAATTATATTTGCATCTTGAGAAGAAGATGAAGTTGAAGATGAAGTTGAAGATGTTCCACGTGGTGAGCAACAATTATCCAATGATTCTATCAAGTAACGCATGTATTCGTGTGCATCTTCTTGTCGCCATGGCCGAAAACTCTTAGATATGTCTTGGTCAAAGTCAAAGTCTACATGTGAAATACAATTCATCAATTGAAGTTATATACACAAAATAATTCAATTAATAGCATGGCCATTACACGGAGAATTTTAAGAGGATACTTTTCAAATTTTTTACAAGGTGAGCAGGTGACACTAGGCCTCCAAATGATGTTAAAGCTTGTTTAATGTGATCGTGCAATGCGCATACAGAACAAAATCCTGTAGCCCAACCTTAGATGCAATAAAACATTGTCAAATTATTTACTTAGTTTTYATATATTTAAAATTAAAGTATCATAAATGATTCTTGAAACTCCGTACAATAGAAAATATATTTATTGCTTTGAAAGTCCAATTTTTTTTAAAATGCAAAGATTCAAAACATTTGTATATTGAACCTCAATAATAAATTTGATTTTCAATCATGCATAAGATTATTCTAATTTGAAATTGTATTAGATTTCACCTTTTATATGTCTATATATAATTCATTGATGTCTCTTAATTACTAATTCTACAACATTGTTATTAAAAAAAAATTCATTGGTGACTTGGTGCAAATAATAAATTCAAAATATTAGATAGGAATACTTTGAGTTCAACAAATGTTACAAATTGTTTAGCTTAGATACAAAATACAAGTACATCATCTTCTTAGATCAAATAAAGCTTGAATTTTTCACTAGTAGAATTGATATTTKTATGAAGCTAATTCAACAACACAAAAAAATGTGACTTACAAGTGGATTTATGTTGTCCACTTTCAAGATAAGAAATCAACGGTGGAGTRTATGTCAAACATTGTAGTACAGAATTCAAAAAGCACGTGTTGCCTAAAKTTGACAAACCAGCTCCCTGAAACATTATCATTATACAATATAAGTATAAAAATAAACATTTTAATTTACAATAAGTGAGGCATTTGGAGGGAGAAGTGAGTTTATCAATCCCTACAATGTATGGAGAGGAATGGTTTCATAATGTCAACAATAAGAATGACAAATCTATAATATTAAAGAACATAATTATTTCAATAAGAAGTTTTACTACTTCAATTCACTGCAATTCTCAAAAATCATAAAAATTGTGTAAATTATTTTGCTTTTAGATCATGCAATTAAAAAATAAAATAAAAATATTAGTTCTGTAATTTTTGAAACAATTTTTTGTAATGACTTTGTAATTTATACAATTTCAATCATTTAAATGAAAATAACATTTTTCCCTGAGATTTAAATTAATCACTAGTGTCAAGTACATTATTACTATATTCTTTGTTACAAAATTAGATGAAACTTTTAAAATGTGAGATATTGAATAAGACTTTAATGTGTATTTGATATAGTTAATACAATTTTTGCCACGAGTGTTTGGCCATTGGAATCTTGATTTAATAAAGATGATTGTGAAATATTTTGCTTGCTATTGGTGCCGTCATAGTCATAGTTAGCCATATGAACATTTGTAAGACAAAATTGCACTATTGRAGTAGTTATGAAATAATTGTGGTATATTGTCAACTTGTACTATCCTTTGCAAGATTTTCATTCCAATATATTTATCTTCAAATTCCATTTAAACATTGAATATGATAGAGTTTTCTTTCAATTCATTATAAACCAATGTTTTTTGAAATTTTTAGAGGAAAATGCAATTTCATGAATCTTCTGCTTTTATTAAACTTCAGTAAATAATATGATGGTAACTTAAAGGAATTTGAATAGCTTACAATTTATGAATAAAGACTAATTTTAATGAAATATCAACTTGCATATCAATCATTATTCAAACACTTAATCTAAAATGCATTGTTGTTCATTTTTATAAATGATAGTTTTCTAAATTTACAATAATTTATTTCCATAAAATCCCTAACATTTAATTGTTTTTAAAATTTTTGTAGCAAAATCACAAACAAACTATTACAAAGTATTAAGAATTTACATTAAACCCTAGTGCTTCACTAACTGCACTAAAAATGTGACTAAAAATATACAATTATGTTGCTTGTTGTAATATGTAATTCATGATCAATTTGAAGTACAAGACTACAATTGAATTTTTTAACATTCACATAAAATTTTATGATTGATTATTTTTCATTTAAAAGTACAACATGCCGCTTAATTTTTTTTAATGCTACTCAATGGATGGACAATACCTGTTGTTTTTATATAACAACGTTAGTTTATTCATTAAAAAAATTACAACTATTATCACAACTATTATTTTTGGCTTTGTAGTATCCAAACATTGGTCATTCAATTTTTGATGATTTTATTTAAAATAATTGGTGCATTAAATTTCTTAAAATATCTATAAATGTAAGTTATGGTTATCCTATTAGTTAATGATTGATACATTAAAACAATAAATATACTCCAATATCTAATTTTGCTATTACAATGGCATCCAATTTTATTGAAACATTTAATAGTTTTCAATTTTTATCTTATCACTAAAATTGTAGAGTAGATTTTGGAAAAGCATTAATTGATTGGGGTTGTGCATGTTAACCCCTTTAACCTCATATTTTTTTGGTGACCAACTTTTTAGATTTGGAATGTAAAAAGAGGATTGAAAGACTTCAAATCACTTTTGTAGTTTTAATCCCATGAGGTCAAACATTATAATCTTTCAATTCATAAGCAATAATGTTGTGTTTTCTTTCCTACGTGATCTCTAATATGTTAGTTTGAATTTGTATTATTACAAATCCAAAAAAATTGCTACAACGTATCCACATGTTGGCTTTTTGTTGAGCTTTTTGTTCAATTTAGAGCAAATTCCTCAAAGGTCAAAAAAGACCTTGGGCATTTAGGGGTTAATGAATGGGATGTCTAAGCTATTGATGTTGTGTTATCCTTGACGCAAATTGAACTTCTTAACCTCAATTTAATATGGTGTAGGAGTTGGTGGAGTTGTAAAGATGTGTTGTGGAATCCATTTTGTACCTTCCAAATACACCTCATAATCAAGTGACTTTACCCTGTAAAGATGGGCCCTTAACCCCTAAAGGACTGGAGGTGTTTGAGCATATCTATTGTTTTCTATGCTAGCTCTTGTAACAAGCATTATTTCTCACTTGTGTTGGATTTTTTTGATGATTGTGAGTGATGAAATGAAAGTAGACTTGTGTATCTTTCTTATAAAAAAAGATCAACAAAATCGCACAAGTTTTGAGAAAATGCAACCGTTGAAAGGATCGATGACAGATGTTCAGTTACGTAGTACTTTGTACATATGCTGAAATGGGAATATTGAAATGGGAATGCTCAAAAGTGCTCCAAAAACTCTGGATTTTTTTTCCACAAGTACATACCATCATGATATTAATGTGATTTTTTTTAAAAATCATTTTGAGATGCAGAAAAAAAGATATGAGGATGTGAAGTTATGGCTTACAATGTCTTTTCAATTGTAAAAAAGATTCACCAAAAATCACACACTTGATCAATTCTTGATCGGGTAGTTCTACTGGATTTAGCAATAAACCTCTATAAACCAATGTTGTCACACCGGGCCACATTACAAAGGTTGTGACTAAATTTGACCCTCTCTTAGCCAATAAACCTTTGTAAACCAATATGCCACGCCGGTACCTGTATTTTGATTTTGGGCCTCCATGTATGTTTTCACGAGTCCTCTTCTTCCCTTGTTGACAATCTTTTGGGATGTGTGGTGATAGCAATACGGTTGATTATTTGAGTGTCGTTATGAAATGGTTGATGGCTCAAGTGGTAGGAACCAATGAGTGCATCCACGAGGTTGCCGGTTCAATTCCCCATGGTGACATGCTCTCATGGTGGTCTTGTTCGTGTTCCTCCTCTTGTGTCTTGACGGGGATGCCTGTGGTGTGTAATTCTGGCAAAAATCTAGTTGCCATGGTTGTGTCGTGTGAGTCTTGTAGCGACCTTCATTGGTCGTTTGTATTGCTGCGACCCTCATTGGTCGTTTGTATTGCTGCGACCCTCATTGGTCGTATGTTTCAAAAAAAAAGAAAAAAGAAATGCTTCCAAATAGCTTGTTCTCCAGGAAGGAGATGCATGTGTCTGAGACTCTGAAGTTCGCAGCTCAAGAGGACAAAAAAGTTGAGAACGCTATGAGGTCATGTTCACATACCTTAAATTCACAAAGTGGATGTTGCATTTGATTCATAGTGTTAAAAAGTGTAAAGTTTTCAGTAACTCAAGTTTGGGAATACTTCATCCCTCAGGGTCATATGACATCAAGCCTGGTTTACTAAGGTTTAAGTTTATTTTCGTGCTTTTTTTTGGACACAAACGAAACAGAATTCCATTGCAAGAATAAATTACAAGGCATGCCAGCCAGAGGTGTCTTGGCAAGGATAAGCTTTAACTCTTCAAGTTTTTTTTTGATATTAACTACCGTAGGTTTTTCAACATATTATCTGATGTCTACTAAAAAAGATGTTGGCTCACCTGCTATACTTGGACAATAGTATCACCTCCAGTTTGGAAGTACAGAAGCTTTGGCAGTCTGTGGGACAGAAGCCAAATGAATACTCTCACTTTAATTTGCTCCATCATCTGATAGAATGATAAGAATCACAAATATTACTGCCAATATTTTTATGAAAATAATTCTGTCATTACATTGAATGATGCACACATAGCTGCTGATGCTGAAATGGTCAAACTCATGAGAAATCAATTTTGAACAGCACTTCAAAGACCTTAACATGTAAATCAATCTTCCATGTGTCAAACTTGTACACATCAGGAGTTTTTGTTGCACATCTTTGAAAACTTGTAATTGCTGCATGCATCTTTTCAGTACTCAAATGTTCATCTGTCACTTAACCCCTAAAGGACCAAGTGTCCGTTCAACGTACGCAAGAATCCTCGGGTTGGTTCCTACAAAGTCAATTTTGGTTGGATGTTCATGAAATTTGGACACAAGTAACTATGTATCTTCTTCCCGAAAATATAATTTTTTTTCCGATCAGGTGCCTGGATCGAAAGTTATGCTGCCCTAAACTTTGCGGGTAGCTCGGGTAGCTCCAGGCAACATGTGCAAAACTCTTCATATGATTGTGAAATTTGGTGGGTATGTAGCTTACATGGTACAAGATGCAAATGTCAAAAAAATAATAACCATGTGTAGTGTAAAAAACTCATTCTAGAAGGAGTAAACGTTTCCAAGCCCTGTCATGCAAGGTTGAAAAAAATCTTTTTCACCTAACTTCAAAGGTTATAATCTTTCAATCCATGCGGTCAAAGTTTCTGAAATTTTTTCCACACATTCCCATAGAAGTCTAGTACAAATGTGTACGACTAAATCTTGAAAAAAGACTTTTTTTTTTTATCATTGTTTTCTTGCTGCCCTAAAAAGTGGCAGTTTTTGACAATTTATGTCCAAAATATGCTTCGGTCCTCAATGGCACCTGACCTTAAAACTCCATCTTCATATGATGTACATCTCCAAAACTAATTATGTACCTATGTGGAAGAAACGCTTTTAGAAACAAACTTTGACCCTCCATTACTTTTTCATATTGTATCCAAATGGCGTGTTGTTTGGTGCATTGGAACCTCCTTTCACTTGCCAACAAGACTATATGAAATTTTGAACAACCTAATAATAGTAACTAGACACAGTACCAATTTGTGACGCTTTTGGGTGTACCCACCTTAGGTCTACACAGTTCAAGAATTCTAGATATTTGCTTGAGTAATTAGGGAGGTAGTTGGGTTTGGATATTTTTTTACTGAGCACAAAAATGGAAGAGTCTGTTGTGGGCATTGAGTCTCTTTTTTTTTGGCCATCCCCTGTTCAGACAGATTTGTTTTCTCTTTCTTTTATCCTACATGTGTCCTGAATGATGTACCAAGGACATCTTGCTTCATGCTATTTATTGGGTTCTCTAATGACATGGTGATGTGGAATGRCACAAACTGGGCTCTCATTTGAAGAAGAGATAAGGGAGAGGACTCAATGGCGTCCATGTCCCCAATGCCGTCCCTTTCTAGGTCCTGCATTCATTCTAGAAGGTAAATGTAGCTGGACTGTAAACTGCTTATTATTTTAGGTCAAAGAAATAAGCCATGTACTACCTACTTACATTTATAGTCTGAAATGATTATGCTCTGTAGAATCAGACGGCATTGTGTACAGGGTCGCCATTGGGTGCCTCTCCCTTACTAAGCTCAAAACGGACATGTTCATTCCCAAACTTAAAATGATCAATGTGAAGGTCTGACATGAAGGCACTATGATCAATGAAAACCTGAACCCAGCGTAGCCTGTCCTAAAAACATTCCTTGTTTAAAAATAGATCACTATCCTCGTCTCCATGGTCTCGACAACTTTGTTTCCAATATTCATCGGCAGTCTCAGTAGTCCAGGGAGGAGGAATAGGACCTACTGTAATTTTGGAGTCTCAAAGAACAAGAGAAGAGTTTTTTCTCTCTCAATCTTTGGAGAAGGGTACACAACGTTATGAAATCACATGGTAAAACGCACTCGAAAACCCGTTTTTGTCTCCTTCACTCCTGGACGTTCCCTCCACCGTAGTATCTTAGTTGCCCAACTATAGAAAAAGCCATCGCAGTCTCTTAGGGCTCCTATCTAGGTGATCATGCTTGTCATTTTTGAGTTTTGGCAAGTAAGGCCATATTTGTTATATTGAGACTTTTCACAAATTTTGAAATAGAATGCTAGTTATTGGAAAACTCATTTTAAAGAATAGTAATTGATAGAACTTAGTTCACAAGATAGCTATTAGTGAGACAGCCTACAATGAGATCAATTTGCCAAGGTTGAGCATTGTGTTTATTCTTCAAGTGCTCGACAATTTCAACAGCCACTGACACGCACCTCTGAGACGCACCATGTAGGACTGCACGGAGGAGGAGGGAGTTGAAGAGAAGCGGGTGTTTGACGAGGCATTGGGAGAGCTAAATTGCATGTAGGGTTTGGCATATCGGTGTTGCACCAACGCATGAGAGTGTTGAGTGTGCTTCTTGATTTGTAGCAAAGGTATCAATTTTAATAGCTGACTTTGCAACTAAATGCACGCAATTTGACCATGCTTACCATCCTATGAGCCTTCAAGTTAGTCTCTATATTTGTCACTCTTGCTGCAAGCTATCACTACTTTTTTCTTGTCCTTCCTTGAAGAACTGCCCAACTATTGACATGGATGACTTGCCCTCTCACACTAATCCTAATTTAGAGAAAATTTTCAATGCAAAGGAGATGCCCACGCACACAATTTCTACCTTGGGCACAATGGCCTACTAGTGCTCCACAGATTACCTTTGCTGTTTTTTAAGAATCTCCACTTCCACTATAACAAGGGCCTTCAATGAGCCAGAAAATACCCATGCTCTGTTTTCAACTATCCCCACTATGGCGAAAAAATAAAATTGGATGAATTTGAAGACTTTTGTCATCTCCAAAGCTTGACTAAATCATCCATTAAAGTGTATGCGGCACCGTTAAAGGGTTAAAGAGCAAGTTGAATGTTCAAGTAAATGTGCCATAAAATTTATGTTGAATTAAAATGATCCCAAGTTTTTAATGCCCCTTGAATGACTCCACAATTCTAATTTTTGGTACAATGTAGTGCAAAGAGAATCCAATTTTGCATACACTTGATGAAAACTATGTAGTCTACATACAATTGCTAATTTCTTTAGTACATTCAATAATATCAACTATCATGTCTATGTATGGAAGAAATTTCAAGCAAAGAAATATATAAACTTTAACTTCTACATTTCAAAAAATGCATAAACACATGCATTAGATGTTTTCTGGGGGGTGGGGAGGGCCGTTTCGGGCCTGTTCCCGACCCTGATCCCCCGGCAGTTTCGGGGAACAGCCGTTCCCGATACGTTCCCGATAGAAAATTTTTGAAAAAAAAAAAAAAAAAAAAAAAAATTTACATTCTTGAAATGAGAAAAAAAACAGAATTTAAAAAAAAATTAAAAATTAAAATTTGCCGATGTGGCAGTCGCTCGACCACATCAGCAGGCAGTTCGCAGGGAGTTTGCAGCAGTTCACAAGGCCTGATAACTCGCGGCCCTCCACAATGCTGGAAACCCATCTAATGTGTTCTTTACATTCCAAAAACTGCCCATTTGACAAAAATAATCAATTGTGCACTACATGTCGCTCTTAGAGGAATAGTGTCTAATTACTCTCTCACAGGTCCCTGGTAACAAACAAACGACCACAACATCTGATTACATTGATGCAAAACTTGTTGTATTCTACGTCGTTTCCATAGCCATCCCAACATGCAGCCTTCCCTTCCTTGACCGGTTTAAGACCACAAAAAAGAAGACGTAATTTGAGATTAACTTTCAATTCTAAACAGGTATCCATTACCGTGTAGTCAACTGCAGGAGGTTTGAACTGCACGTGCAGAAGAGCTTGAAGATGCGAACATGCTGCAACTCCATGGCCAAGGGCTTAAACCTACGGCAAGGAGAACAATATATCTTTACTGGCTCGGTCACCGAAGTATGAGCYTCCGTCTGAYTCCTGTCGTTCCAGTATGATTTTGCCTTCCGATTGCTCTGTTCGGTGATGAGCACTTTGAGCTATATCTTTCCTTGTGATCATTCCTATAACACTGCAGGAGCAAGACAATGTGCATATTTCAATTTSCAGGCATATGAAATACAGGAAAGAGAATGTCATGCATGGTTACTTGGGGAGTCAGAGGCTCAGAGCAGGTAAGTACTCAACCACTTGCACCCTGACAGCTGAAAACTATGAAGGCATACCTGTTGCTGGAGTCTGTGACACACAAATGTCGCAAGCCTAATGTTCGGAATATAATGTATACACGTTGTGCTGAACACTCGGCACGAACCTGGATACAAGCAGAAATAGCATATGCTGTCAAATTCAGAGAATCCATCCAGSGAAAAWATCCTATAAACAGAGCATTACCCGTGTCAGAGCACATTCAGATCAGATGGTATATTAGAAAAGGATCTGTCATGACTGACAGCCCAGCGTACCGTAACAGGGGCACGGTTCATGTAGTATCTGAGGTCCAGAGCCAGTTCCCTTTTGTGGCGAGAAGCTTGCTGTTCTGTCGTTGCCGACTCRCTACTCTCTTGTATTTCTTTGTTTGCAGAACCATTGGATTTGTTAGCTTCATGCACTCCATTTGTTATTCCTGTGTGTTCCTGTGTACAAAGAGATGAATAAATCAGAATTGGTTCAAAGAAAATTAAAACTTTCACACTCAGTCAGGTAAAAACGAAATAAACTCAATAGGAGAATATGAAATATAAAGCTAACTTCACAAATCTCATATACGATCACGAATAACAAGTAGTTTACAGATGAAGAAATCTATTGTCAGAAGTCATTACAAACCATCTTAGGAAACAGAAAACCAAGGTAGATCTTGTAAAAGCGTACCCTCAAAATGTCATCCAATTCCAAGTCGTCTACRGCTTCAGCACGAGAAGACAAATATCGCCTGTGAGGATTATGGCAGTGATGATAGACACGCATGGCATGTTCCAAGTAAACATGTTCTTTGGTAACTCTAGGATCTCGTGCAATGAACCTCTCAGGAAGTGGAAGCTGGAGCATCTCTGAGTCTACTTCAATCATAGCCCGTTGTTCCAAAAGAAGCAAGAGTTGATGTCGTAGGATCAAGCCAACCAGTTGACCTTCGTCATTAATTTCTGTATGTCTGATGATTGGAAAGCCGTTGTGTTGAGTTTCCTTCAAAATCTTGATGACATCAGCAACTGATACAATCTGTAAGAGGAAATATTAAGCGATCTTYAGAACATTTCAGACAAAAACTAAACCATTCTAACTGGCAATTAAGATTGAGTAATTTGAAGACTCAAACTCTGCAAAAACATTACTCCAATGCTATGATATCTGCAGACAAAGTCGRAAGGGATAGTGAACCCAAAGATAAAGGATACTTGGATGCGTGCATCATTAGTGCAAACCAAATATTACCTCTGTTAAAGTGATGACATTTGGGGCCATCATCTCCGCTGCAGTGACCGAGACAATGTGGCGTGGAGGTTCACTCTGCAGAAAACGAACCTCYCCTGTACACACAATCATGATGTAATTARAAATCCTTGCTCGTACTCAGGTGAACCGAGAGGAGATCGTTGCACCACAGTAATGAGCATACAAAAGACMCAGGAAGTAWATCATGATGAGTATCATAATTTCAAAAATTGGTATACTAAAGAAATAATGTCCAATACGATTATTAGCGTGAACCGAGGTTAAGGCATACCCAARCGTTCCAAGTCAGCTTCGTAAGCCCCCTCATGGTGAATATAATGTGCCATCCAATTGCCAACATAGATGGCAATAATGGCTGGTATAAGATAATGAAGACTACCAGTACCCTCCATCATGATGACCACCTGCACTCGGAAAGGAGGAATTAAACGAGGAACATGCAGACAGACAGAGCAAGATCGAACATAAAAAACATAAAAAAMCTTCGATACTGACGCTTATGGTTAGGAAAAAGATCAGGTTATACACACCAGAAATGTATAGTCAGGACAGAACACTTCCGACTTATTCAATAATTGCGCTGAAAACTATAAAAAAACTCCGAAATAGCAGAAAGGAGTCGGTTGAATTGTACCAAAGATAAAGACGACCGGAAAACACCCCCCAGCATAGCGGTTGCTCCAACCAGCGCATGAAGACCGGGTTGGATGTTGTTCCTGTAGAGCCAATTCAATTCCTTCATCAAAGAGTAATTTGGTACAATAGCCTCCTGGCACTGTATAACAGCCTCCCAAACAAACAAACTGTCCATATCTAGCAGAAGCTACAAGCTGTGTGCTGATCAGTACATACATGTGAATACATCAACTCCGAAAAAAAAAATGATCAGAAATCTTACTGCGGAAAGTAAACTTGGAACACGCTACCAAGAAATGCACCAAAAGAGGCCCCAACCTGCAAAAGAAAGAGAAGCAATCCCGCTGAGGACAAGTAGAGTGACGGTCGAAAATAAAAAAGAGGCTCAACCTTACTTYCAGTAAAAAGCAGGTATGGTGTTAATTCAGAGCGTTAATCATCAATAAAAGGGAAATCTCATTGTACAAGATTTAAGCAGGTTATTATAGTTCCAAGAAACTATGCACAGATGATACTCAAACCCCAGCTTCAAAAGAAAACCATACCATGATAGAGGGCATGAAAATGCCTCCCGGAGTTGCAACACCGTACGCAAGATTGAAAAGAATAAAAAACGACATCGAGTGCAGAAGAAGACTTCGTCTGCTAAAATACGTGTCTAGTTCGCTTCCTAATGCGAACAACTGCTTGATAGTCTGTTCGTAAAAAGGAGKCCAGTTAGTGAATGAACTAYGGTGCCAAGCAGGTAAAAACATAATGCAAGAGTGGATACAATATCTTTATCAATCTGGAAATCAGACATAATTCATCAAACAAAGACACGTGTATACGAATCAAACCTCGTGGGGAACTCCAAAATACAACGAGGCAAGGTCGTTGTAGTAGGCTACACCAKTATTAAGATCAGTTTTCGGACATGTATATYGGAACCAATATTTCTCACCCTGTTGCCTGGGGATCACCAAAAAACATKTTAACGAAAAGTGTGAAAAGAAGCYCWGAAACAGGCTAGTCMCTATCGTGTTCAAAAATATGAACCTTGTCGAAAACATCCCAAATGATTCGKWAATCCAGCGCAGGATGGTTGAGAARTATCATTTTAGAAGAATGATAAAGAACGACTGCGTTACAATACAAAAAGGGCGAGAGCGACGCATGAGGCAAAAGTGAATCTGCTACTAAGTCAAGGAAACACCAACAATATGTGACAGGCAATAAACTGGAATTTCGMTCAAAATCACATACCCGCGCTGGATGGGTAGGCAGCGACCAAAGAAATGAGACAAGATGAACATGGTGCCAACAGCAATGAATGTGATGGAGCATGCCTCAACGACCCTGCGCATGTATAAAAGCGAAACAGAGCCTTAAGGATCAACTTGTAGCGAACGTTCACAACAAATCAGAAATGCAACTGATGTAAGCATACATAAAGTATGCAACACTCTCAGACAGCATACTAACGACAGTAACGGACCTCCAAAGACCCTTTTTGGAAGAAGCCCGATGTTGGGATAGCCAACCATGAGCTGTATTGAGCAACGCACCCAACACACCTAATGAAGCAGCAGTAAGCATGATCAACGGCACAGCAGACAAATCGACCTCGACCTGTACACCAAATGGAAAACGTCATCACAATTACAGTATTGAGATGCTTGAGGTTCTTCGTAAATAAATGGGTAACTTCATTCAATTCCTACTACAAGGGAACAGATTAAATTGCACACTGGAGTGCATTTACAATTAAGTAATGTGGTCACGGGTTCTACCTGAATGCCTTGAAAGGCTAGACCTCCGGGTAATGACAGAGAGAAATCTCTGCAACATAGAGGGAGCGAGCACCGTATCAGATGAATGGATGCATCAAATACTCTAATCATCACATACCACCACGAGCTAGAGATCCAATGATGTGTAAGAAGGGACGTACAGAACGAAGGTAAACTACTTCGGTATAGTGATTATTTTGAAACACTTCGACATAATCTGACACAAGACCAATCAGAGAAGAAAATGAAAGAGAAGGACAAAGACATAGAATGTCATTCGAAAACACTGATTCAAAACGCCTAAGATTGAAAAACTCACCTATCATTCAACCACGCAAGGATCATGGTTGCCATTGTTGTGCACAAAAGTGAGCGCCACATCACCTGTGACCAAACAAAAAACAATCACGTAGCAATAAGTAATAGTATGACTCCAAATCGAAGGTAATAAATAATAGTAAGGTATGGTTCTCCTCGCCATCCTAATTCAAATATTTCCAATAAGAACTGACATCCACTCGATAGCATTAATACTTCAAGGTACTGTCACTTGAAGGAGATGATGAAGAAAGTGTAAAGATGAGGTCTCAGAATTTAGAGACAAAATGTCAATAAATGTACCTTTCTAGACCAAAAACTAGAGGCTTCTTCCAAAGAAAATAGCACTCCACCAACCGGGGCACCGAAGGCAGCAGCCAAGCTGAAAGAATGACAACCAATTTTCTCTCAGAGACCATCTGTGTAAATCATCTGTGTAAATCATCTGTGTAAATCACATCAACTAATTATCAAAACGAGACTGAACAAAGAGCATTAAGAAAGAGATTGCAGACTGTAGTTTTTAATCAGCTTACCCAGCCGCTGAGCCAGCTGAGATAAATTCTCGTCGATCTTTGTCATTATGGAAGTCCTGCCGGAAAATTCACAACATGCGTACTTGTCATATTCCATCAAGAATCATTCACGACACAGATAAAATCTGCCCTCGTAGTCGTTAGGTCTACTTGCTATCTTTTCTGCACCATGATAGAACTGGTAGTCCAAGTCAACACTAGATGGGGCACTACTTACAAATGGCCAGGCACGCTGAGTGAACTTGCTGATAGTTTGCAGATACGGGCTTGAGTACCGTTGCGAGCCATCTCTCCGATGTGTTGGAAAGCGACCATGCATCCAGGTGAGGGAGGAGGCAATAGCAGCACCAATGTGCACCATTGGTCCTTCCTGCCCAAGCTACTCCGCAGAAAAATATATTGCAATCAGGTAACTCACCTAAATTTCTAAAACTTCCATCACACTGAGAACTGAGAACTACACACTGAGAACTGAGGCAAGCGATGAGAAATATGAGAAGTTATACGCTAACCTCATTCTTGCAACATGCAAAAAACATTCTGGAAGGACTAAATGGTTACAAGAGTAAGCCAAAAAAATGACCTCAGACCATGAATTTGTGTACCAAAACTCCCTATACAGAAGAACACAGGTGAGAGAGAACACGCAGACTTACTGGTAACCCTGACGAAATTGTGCAGATTGTTCCAACAATCTGCCATCAAATCAACACATAAGGTCTTAGGCATGTGCACCAATAGAAACACAGCAATATAGAAGCACAAACTCACCTCCACGCAAACTAGCCAAGTACGAATCCACAGCRAGATGTCACAAAATTCGTAAGGCGAATAATCAGCAAAGATATGAAATACCTTAGTGACAAGAGTTTGAAATTCAAAGAAACTCGGTATATCAATCCCATTTAAGTATGCCATCACCAAAGTCACCTGCAAACACTCGAACACTCCGTTTCAAATTCTCGAAAACTAACGCCCGATATCGATAATATCCACATATATTTTCAGATGCATGACAAACAGTACAATTGACATGAGAGAACTAGAATGCAGTGTCTAATGCTCATACCCTGATGCCCAAGAATAAACAGTAATTCTCTTAAGAAAAAAATTGCTTCAAGGTGTTGTAGAACTTACTCCTCCACCTGCTGCTGCTGGAGCCCAGAGAAGAACTAAGCAGCTGGACATGAGAACCAACAGAATGCCAAATCCAGAGTACGCAARGAAGACTAACGGTAGTTTGAGTCCTTCGTCTATCGTTTCTTGTGTCCAGTCCTTCTGTTACTCCAATTCAGKATGTCAGAGATTTCTACTTGCTGATCCAGGAAAGTGTAAATCCCCAAAACCTAGATTTTTGAACTCAAATAATACTAATTGGTCTAACAAACTGCGCAAAAAAGAAGAAGAAGCTGTGGCATATAGCCAGTACTACAAGAATTCAGCTGAGGCTCATCTATGAGGATCTGCACTCATGCAGCAGCAATATGGTTACCTTAAAAGAGATTAGTTGTCCTTGCGAGCTTTCCACAAGATATGCAACGAGACCTGCGACACGAATACTTGAAATATTTCAACTCCCACAGGCTTGTGCAGCCCGATTGCTACTTAACATTTTACTTAACCCCTAAAGCACCGGGGGTGCAAAAAACCGTGTTGCAGAAGCCACCTAGTGGCCTTATGGTCCATTAGGGGTTAAATTGAAAAAAAGAGATCATTCAGGAGCTTTTGATCTTTACTTGGAGTCCAAAGAGGATGCATGCAAAGGATTCAATAATACTCACCAACAAGAAGACCAATTGTAATCGTAATGATCCATTTGGCAAATGTAAGACCAGTGTACCTGCACAGATATGGAAAGCCATTAAGAACTACAAAATACTAAATTCTACTATCAATTTTATAGAGATCTCAAGATGAAGGCCAATTGACCCACGTACGAACCTAGATTGAATTTCTCACCCATATATCTTTCTTTGTTGGTTTCCTTTCTTCGTCTGTGCGTACACTAGACTGTGAATCGGTTCATAGTCCAGACTCTCCACGCCCACTTCGTCAGCCTTAAATTCTTGCTCRTGATGCGAATGAGCTTCCTCTGATTGGCCCAGTAGCAGAGGAACTTCATTATCTGGCTCAATCTCTGCCATCTAAAGAATTCCGAGAAAGAAACCGTCAATCAGATATCAWCAAAAACCTTGCTCCAATTCACCGACSTYTACAGCATGCAATGACCCCRATCCCTATTTCTTTGTTGGCAATATTGCATGTTCCAACTGCAATTGCCCGATAACTACCACTTCACATTCAGAACTCAGGAGCTTTGATTACCTCTTGTAATAGAGCTACATGATGTGGTTGATTGCGTCCCCACATGAGACTCGCTGTTTAAAAATTGGAGTGGGACTCTTAAGTTACAGTCACAAAACCCTTACAATCTCCTAAACCCAAGCATAGGGAACGAAACTTGCCACCAAATGATTTCACACCGACAATCAAGGTCTGAAGCCAAGTGACTCCATGAATTAACACCGAATGCAACTGTAGAAATTAYACTTCTCTCGTAATTGGATGAAAGTCGGTAAACCCTAAAACACCTTGACTGACAAAGACGAGACACGACTATAATYGATTAGATCACCAGCTCTACGAGGCACCTGCATCATCCGAGCAGGTGCAGGTCGGGAKACACCAAACCTCCGCGTGATTGAAATTCAAGCTCGCGCAATCAACTTACCTCCACTAGCGGAAGGATTGGATCAGACGAAGCGCCCACACAAACTCTCAAACGAATGCTCTGGCTCTCTCAAACATCAACTGGAATTCTCACAGTAGTGTCTCTCTCCCCCTCTCCCTCGCAAGGTCATATGACCGTGACCAGCAAGCAAACCTTACAGTACTTCAACACAAATTCAAACTCCACTCGGATCCGGAAAAGAGAAAAACTGTTACTAAATTCTTGCTACATGTAAAGATCGAGAAAGCCGACTGCAGCAGCAGTGATAAAATCCCCAAATTGCACGGGGAGCATGTGCCTAGATCTCAAATTCAGTCACAGGGGAATTTTGAACTGCCGATTTTCCATTCAAAGTCCTCATTCAAGAACACGTGAACTATATGGTGGGGGTCTAATTTACGACGAAGAACATGAAATTACGCACTGATGAATAATCTACCCATCCTGCTCAATTGAGAATGAAGCACGCAAGCAAGCCCRTTCAGTACGCGCATTGTAATAGTAAATCGAATATCTTTATTCATCGAGAATTTCAGTCCAGACMGGTGGGTTGCGTCAGAAAACAAACAATAGGGCGCCACAGTCCGTCAATTCAGCTAACTTCATTCCAAAGTCCAAACCTCCTCCAAAACAGACGAAAACAAGGAAGCCCTGAAATAGGAAATTTCGACTGCCCCCAGAGCGATGGAGTGTGACTCGTCGACGTAAGAAATACTGCACTCATCCGAAGAAATGCACAAAGTAATATATACGACTTTGCGGAGCGCTCCCCAAATGTGGGCGCTGCAATTGAATCCAGACTGTGGCGTAAGTCACCGAGCCGTTAAACAGACGGAGGAGGTGGCAAAGAGAACCAGAATACAATACACTACAATTTTGGAAATTGCGAGAAGAATTTCTAGGGGATGCTGAATGATCGCCGGAATCCCAGCGATGCAAGAAAACGTAAATGGCAAACTCATGGACCCCGAGTAAGGACTTAGACGAGAGTCGCGGGACCGCGTCACAGGCGGAGGAGACGTCACCCGGCGTTTCTTCGGGTCATGTCCTATCGTGTCCCAAATTGGGGAACGAGGGGGAACGAGGGGAACGAGTGCTTTATACTCTTTACACGGCCATCGGGGGCACATACATTCACTGATAAAAAAGCAATTTTGTCCTTAGATTTGGTTCGTAAATATTTTTGAGATGCTATCCATTCTAAGGACATAAAATATATTCTTTCAAGAAAAAGGAGAATATATTACTCCCTCCGTCCTATAATGATCTTTCTCTTGGCCTTATTTTATTGTCCCAAAACGATTTTCGTGTTGAACTTGTCATGTTGTGAATTTGTCATATTTGGCTTTTGATTGCTATCAAAAATCAACATAACAACTTTGAGCAATAGTTCCCCTTCCATCCATGAAACAATCAATCAAAAGTTAAATGAAATGATTGGAGGGGACAATCAAGTGGGCTCATGTAAAGTTTGGAAGCACTATTTGTTTTTATTTTTTGTATCTCTTCAAAATTGGCCAATTGAAGGATATGAAGCTTTGGGAGGCAAACAAAGGTCCAAACATGGTCTTTAGCTCATGCTAAATGTCCATAAAATGATCACACATTCAACACTCACACTCAACAATTAAATGTCCATTGGTGCTCTTTGAAAATGCCTCCCAAATTCTACTTTTCAATACTCCAAAAGTACACTTTAAAAAAGGCTCCAAAACCCAAAAGTTTCTTGGATGCTAAAAGTGCACCAAACTCTACTTACAACCTAAAACAGATTTTTTAAATCTTATTTTTTAGCCTTAACTCAGAACATTGTGTCCAATAGGAAGATCATTTTGGGATGGAGGTAGTATAAGATACAAGGCATATTCCTTCAAAAAAATTGTGTTGCTTTTTAAGGGATTATCTTTCCATAACTCAACTAACAATGACTATGCTCCCAATGAATGCCCCCATCATGTTAGGACTATTGTAATCCTTTTTTTATGTAAGACATGAATCCACAAAACAATAATTGAAAAGGAAAGTATTTCTTTGTAACCTACTTTGAAATCGATATGGTAGATGGGAAGTATTTGATGATTTGATCACCAAGGGTGCATGTAATAACGTTACTCACATTTTCGTATCTACAAACTAACAATTCTCGAGAATGCCAAATTAAGGAGTTGGTACAGAAATAACATTCAGAATTAAAAAAACAATCTATTGACGTTTAATTCAAAAAGAGTGCAATATTTGCAATCAAAAACACAATCAAAAAATGGAATAAAGAGCAGATCATTCTGTTTTTTGGTAACACTGGTAAAAACACCCAATGGGGACTTTTTTTTTCCATTTTGAATCTGTCAAATGCTTTTTTGCTGCATCTACCAGTAGTATACAATCAGTGTTCTCACTGTGAGATTGATCCAAATTGGTGATGAATGTGCACTCAATTCACGCCATAAAGACATTCCATTCTCTGCAATAAAAATTATAAAAAAAAAAAAATCAACAGATCACAACAGTCAACCTTGTAATCCCTAAAGGAAAAAAAAAGAAAAAGAAAAAAGCCGTAGAATGGTTAATAAAAATTGTTGAGATTGCACACTCGCTACTCGCTTTTGCATCGCTTCGATGACAACTTGGGAGTTGGTCTCATGTATTTCGAGATGAAGAAGTTGCTGAAGAAAAGTAGCAATGACAAGGAGTAGAAAAATAGCATCTGCATCATTAAAAATGCAACCCATCAGTATTCTAATTATTTGAAGTCAAATAGGATGAAATCAGAATAATAGGACTCTGAAATACAAGTGAAAAATATATGACCAGAAAACTACAAAAAGTTGTTTAGAAAATTCTATGAACCCCCATTAATACAATGTTTCATTAAGGTGGGTACACCCAAAAGTGCAGCTGACCTTAAAGTGCCATCTACATTCCGTCAACATTTTCAAAATCAGTCATGTACATAGACTGTAGATGGCGCTTTCAGAAACAAACTTTGACCCTTAATAACTTTTGCATATTGTAACCAAATGCTGTGTTTTCTAGTGCCTTGGACCGTGCTTTCATTTGCCAACAAGACAAAATGAAATTCTGATCAGCCTAATAATAGTAACTAGACACAATACCAATTTGTGGCGCTTTTGGGTGTACCCACGTTAGTAGGAACGGAAAAAAAAATTCAGATGGAACTCACCCTTGACATGTTTTTTGGATAAGTAATTGGGTAAAGAAGCCCATATACAGCTTGCCCAATAAAGGAAACAAATTGGAGCATTTGAAACATAGTTAAGTATCTGCAAATGCACTCAAAAATATTAGTGGAAATCAAAAAGCATCTGTTGAGCACAACAAGGTCATGTCAGGAATGAAAATGAAGACAATAAAAATTCCACTAATTCCACTAAATTCCAAGGTATSACAGAAATCACATGAAAATTCTTAAAGAGATGGTGGGAGGGATGTAGGAAAATTTTCCCAAAACCTTGAAGAATATAAGAAGTGATATAATATACTTACTTGCCCCAGAAGAGATATTTGCGTCTTCGTTTCTCGTCCTTAGCTATGGTCGCTGCTAGTAGGTAGTACAAGTACATGAACACATGAACCCATGAATTCAGAGCCGCTGAGAAGTAAGCTGCACAACATAAAATTTAAGGTTTCTCTTCAGGAATGATAACAATTTAGGTGAAACAAAAAAAAAAGCTTTAGRAAATCAGCAATTGTGAGTGATAGAAAACACCAGAATCAATACAGTGGTTATTTGGAATTTAGGGTTTCTGTACGTCATGCCTTCATAAACCCTCTAAAAGAAATTCTGGAATAATTTGAAGTGCTACTCAAATCAAACCTCACTAATGACACTGTCTTTGGGGAACAAATGGGCACCATGCACATTTATTGTCCAAAAAAAAGATTATCTTGAGGGAACACATAAAATTAGTGCCATCCGTTGCCAAATTTGCAGCAACACTGAATTTGTTGCATTTGTTGCAAGAGCTCAAGCCCAAGCGGGTTTGAACCGAAGACTCCACAGCATGACAAGTGAGTACATCAAGTGAAATGATAAACTAGACTTTGGGTGAAAACGTGACACAATGTTCTGGCACTACACTAGTTAATTCCTCTAGTGTGTGTCACACTAATTTACCGAAGTCACACTGCTTTAAGCTAGTGTATTAAACTGATTTCCACCCACAAAAATGTTTCTAATGACAGTGATTTTGCAGGTGACACTAATTTTGCGCCCTTCACTCTCATTAATAGTATAAATCACTGTAGTGGGTACCAAGAGTGAAATTTGGTTTTAGATTCAAATTCTAAGTCCTCCAGGATGTAAAATCAGGATTGAAGCTTCTACGCCCTAGAAACAAAAAAAGAATACACAAAGCCTGCTGGTTKGCCCTCCTCGAAATTTCTRWAAAMCCTCTCTAACRCCCATTCGTTACARGCTTACAGCYAYTACAGTATTTTTAATACTCCGTATAATAGATGAGCAACTACAGGAGGTGCTATTACAGAGGGTTGAATGTACTGGAAGAAGCAGCGTACCATCTCCAGTCGGTCGAGTGTAGCTGATAATCCACCACACAAAGGAGATACTTGCGTGGTGGTAAAGGTGCAGAAACGTGATTTGCCGTAAATTCCTTCTCAACAACATTAATACCTGTCACACCAATACAATAAGGAGTGAGCTCGTAAGATGCAATTCAAACCCCCTCACAAAAATTATGTTATCAGTAGTACAAAGGTATAAACCCCTTTGCTAAGACTCACCCTCTCWATYGATTTCAACAATCGTATCAGAGTGCACACACTTTTGCAGTTTTCATGAATGGAAAGATTTTCAAACCCAATTAAAGATAAGTTCAAATTTAGCACCACCTTACCGTGTCCATGAACTCATACAACTTCGAAACATAAAAAATGTAAACGTAGAAGCCCAACTGCAAYAACACCAAACATGGCTCCGTCAGGAATATTCGAGAATACCGCGAGAATGMCAGTTTGAATTCCATCGCTCGAGTATTGGTGGCTCGAATTCAAAGGAAACAAATCGAAAAATCGTTATCAACAGGTATACATCAATCTTTCAATTCCTTTCATGAAACTCAAGCTACGAAAACTGAAGCAATYTTGAATTCCAAAGCTTGAATACAAATATTACAATTGTTGCAGAATCATTTTAAAATCAAAAACAGGGCGGAGAGTACTCACATTGACCTGTTCATCCCCTCCCGAATTCCCCCAGAACGAGAATCTGCAACCAAAAGCAATAAAAGATTATGAGGAAGGCAAACGGAGAGGAGAGCTGGGAGAAGAGTCGAGGGTGGGTTTAGCGAAGCACTGGAGGACTGAAGCAATGTTGCTTTGTACCAATTCAGTATCCAGAATAGTCTGCGGAGTTCACGAAGAAAAGCTAGTTTTCTACAATTTTGTATGCAAAGTTCGCCATGTATTTACTATTACGATATATCGAGATTAATCTACTCGACTGACGAGAACCTTGGAGACACTTTTTCTATTTATGCTGTTTTCTGATGAGCTATATCCGAAGCGGGTAGAGGGYAGCGGATAAGATAAAAAACAGAGGATTGAAGCAATGGAATCCTGAATAGCCATGGATGTACCGGAGCCGGCGAGCTTCGGAGATAATGCCGCAGCCCATGTAGCCGCTGAGGCAGCAGAGGAAGCAATTGTGGACGACAACAAGCGCTTGCAACCACTTGGGATCTTGTCCACGCGGCTTCAACCCCGCGCGCTTGATGGACGAGCTCCACAGCCACACTACCACAATGTAGGTGGCGATGGCGGCCAACACGGGTGTGGAGCTTTTCACCAGCGGCCAGTCGGCGGTGATGGCGCTCGGTTGCCGCATGTCCAGACCCACAAAGTCCTCCAGCACGCGCTTGACCGTGGCGTCCAAGCGCGGCATCGACTTCCCCATCCCCATCCCCATCCCCCAAGGGGAAGTCACGGAGGAGACCTCGCCGCTGGAGAGGTTGAGATTGTGGTGCGCTTGCGAGCGCACTTGCGCAGCCATTTGCCAGCCCACGTCGCTGTCCACCAGCCATTCCCCCGCTTGACTGAAGAATGCCGCCATTGCAACAAACACACCACACCACAAATTCACGACACCACCAATACTATACCACAAACAGAGCCTTCAATTCAATTCAGTTCCAAGGATTCCACCCTCCCTTCGATCAAAAACGAAGCGTCTCTGGACCCCTCATTCCTCATCTTCTTCCCCCAAAGCAATGCAATTCAGCTGCAACGGAACACGCAGCCCCGCAGGCTGAGCAAATTGGGATGATGGATGGGGAGCACCACATCCACGAAAGCACCGAAATTCCAGCACCACAGGTGCCCGCAGGCAGCCACTGACTGCGCGAGTGATCGAGCAGTTCGGCTGAAAAGCTGACAAGCGAATGCCGCACCAGAGAGAGAGAGGGCGGGACATCACTGGAGAGGCAATAGAAGGTAGAATTCGCTGGCCSGGGCGACGCGGTCCGCCTTGATGGAAAATCTGCGGCTGACATTCTGACGCGGAGGAGAGGCTGAGGTGAGCCCCGACCCGGGCCTCACAAAAGCGGTTGGGGCTTTTCACAGAGACACCGACTGGGCGTTAGGACTGAGGAGCAGGTTTTCAAATTCCGGTTGGCGACACGTGTCCTCTCAAGCGGACATCATCCCCAAAACACTCAACTCTCGAGAAAATGGCAGAGGAAGGGGCCGCACCGCTGCATCGGTGAGGGGAGAAAGAGATGCAGAAAAGATTCCCAAACCCAAGAAGATGCTTTTTATGGATGGATTTTGCAAAAATCTGTCCATTTTCAAATATTGGCCCTGCATCCTCTCTTGAGTGACGTCCTTTGTATTCAGTTGTTGCGACGGAGCAGCGTCCATTCCTTCCTATTCCGCACGCCCACCATCTTCAGTCATGCCATCTAAATGTGGTGAGTGCCGTGACGCAGCGGTGACGCATGAGTTCAAAATGTTCAATTGGTCAACAACATGCAGTTTTATTGCGTGAAAACGGTCAATCWAAACTCGTACTCATTTGCTAATGCCTATTGCATTCTGTCGACTTCTACGAGCATRTTATTTGGAGTCGTGGAATCTGGAACGTGGCGAGTGTCGTGACAAAYGCGTTCCACATGAGTGTCAACAACCGGTAAACAATCTCCGGTTTTATTGCGTAAAACTGTCGATCAACGCAAGTGCAGAGGATCATTTGCAGATGCCAACAACATTCTGGCTGCTTCTAGTAGCGCTATGAGTTTCTAGTCTAGCCATGTACAGAGAAAAAATGAATGTTATTTACTGTGCTAGATTTGCTACTGTGGGGAAATTATTCCCCAAAAATGAAATCGGAAGAATAGGGGGTATCACAGAGCACATGGAACTGTCCTTTGTTTCCAAATCCACCCAGTGTGATTCTGAACCCCAAAACCTTGAGTCAAATTTACTGGAAACTTCAAATCGCCTTCATTCGTAGAGCACAAGTTGAGCTTTGACACCCMTAATGAAAAGATTTTGATTAACTTCCACTAGTAGAAGCGTGACCCTTAGATGCCCATTGCAAGGAATCCACAACAGCGTCGATATAAGCAGGGGTACTGTGGTCAGAAAACATGGTGTTGGATAGCACGATGCGGCCGAACCTGGACTTCGGGTCGGTACCCTTGATTACTGTGTGCGTGAAGTTCCGCGGTCTTTTATCGCCTGTCATTCCCGGTGGAACTAGTTGGCGACGGATATGATAGAGTGTTCCAGGGACATATAACCGACGCTGCAAGAGTTCATCTTTGGTATTGGAAGCACTWGCTGCTGCATGGGTTGCCAAAGCAGCTGCTGCTACTTGTTGATCCGACTTGCGAGTCTTTTCTTCTATTGCAGAGAGGGACTTGTTAACGCCATGCGTAACTGTAACGCCAAAGCCCAAATTAGCTGAGGAGATGCCTTCCATTTGCATTAACGATTTTAGAACACAAAAATAAAGAGCAACCATACTGCAAATTTTGTCCAAATCAAGGACCACTTGATGTTAGGTGCGGTGTTAGCAAAGTGAATCTCATCCAAAGATGTAAACAAATTCATTCCAACTTCACCCTTCTAGCACCAAGTACAAATGGATCTTCAATACATAAATGCRATCATAAGCATAAGGGACAGAATGACAATTCTATTCAACAGCATCCAAGGACCCACACCTCTGTTGTGAGCTGCATTCAAAAAAGTGCCAGCAGCTGCAGCCCCTATCGAGAGCCAAGCACCGGCTTTTGATTTCGCAATTTTGGATGTGTTCGTTCCTGTTACTTGAGACACTACAGCATTCCCGGCACTWAGAAGTTTGCTGAACCCTTTCTCCTTCGCCATATTGAAGATAGCTAGTGCAGGAGGGGTCACCGGCAGGGCACTGACCCTCTGGGCTGTTTCCTGTACCATGTCCACAAATTGTCTTTGTGTGGTGCCGTCCTTGAAAGCCTGACTCCTAAACAAAAAMTTGCGGTTCAACWTCAAGCCATCTTTCTTAAAAAATAAGGAGCACAAGCAGATGAAAAACTCTTAAAACACCGATCATGAACTTTCGATCAACTAAATACTACTTTTAACCCCTAAAGGACTAAGATTCCAAGGTTTTCAAATGATCATCACTATGTGAAAAATGTAATTTAGACAGGGCCAAACTTTAAATCAACATAAGCAGTGAAGAACATTGCATATGCTGGTAAAAAGAAAAATAGAATACAACAAAAGAATGTCTCCACATGACTCACTCCAAAGTGGTAAGGAAAGAACAAGAGGCCCAATTTGAGCTTCTTGGTCCTTTAAGGGTTCAGGGATTCTATCAGTGCAGAGATAGCTATCTGCCAACTCTCTCCAAGATGGCAACTTAGCACGAAATCCTGTTTCGTACGTTGATCTGCAAATTTTTCGAATCGTCTCTTAAGAACATGTGAAAAGTTCATATTACAATTATATCACACGAAGGATTCTCTCTTGGCATCACTATTAGTAACGGATCATACCATTCTGTTTGTGCAATCTCTGATCGCAAGTCTTCTAATGCAGCCGGGCTGACCCTAGCAACCACATCATCCTGCAATTGGTAACAACACAGATCATAAATTCTAGCAAAAAGACAGGTTCAAACAGCACTGAAGGAAAAAAAATCCAGGAAAAATGTGAAACCTGGAGGACGACATTGTTTATGAAGGGTGACGTGATTGCAAGGTGGCGGTTYACACAAGGTGGGCTCCCAAATCCCCAGCACGTTATCATTTCACTTGGAATCTTCAAGACTTCCGATACGTTTTCTCCATCAGTAGATAACGTTTCCCGCAGTATGAGACCTAAAAGAGCAGCAGAGCCTGCCCCCAAAGAATGGCCCGTAAGCACCAAACGAAAACCCTGTACAAAATTTTTTCTTTAGTCCCAGTTTTGTAATAAAGATGACAACCACCGCATTCATTAGTGCCTTGGAACCCACTTTCACTTGCTAAGTAGAACACATAAAGAAATTGGTCAATCTAATAATAGGGACTACGTCCCTACTTTAGGAGCAGAGGAGCCTCTCTACTTTGATCGATTCTACACCACAGCTAGAGCCCTACAGCTGCAAAGATCCCTATATTCAGGATCGAATATCAAGAGGTTTCCACATGAAATGAAATAAAATGCTTTTAAGTTTGATTGTATAGACATGTAGGAAACATCCTTATGCATACCTTATTTCAACTAACTTCTCCAAAAAAGTTTGAGAATTCCCTCTACCGAGATTTCAGTATTCTCGTGACAAAGCCTATATTTTATATGATAGATATTTCTATATTTTAACTAGATTTTGGAAAAGTTATTGTACTTTCATGCTCAAATGTACAAAATTAGTTATCATGTGAGGGTCATTTAGCAAAATTTAATTACAACAAAGAGATATCAATGATTAGAGTTATTTTTCTTTCAATCCTAAAAATACCAAGTTGGTCAATGTGGAAATATCCTTTTTGGTACTGGGTGAAATATTTACTTAAAAAAAATAAGAGCACTCATTAGGGGACAAATTATTATGCAAGACCTCCTGTTTTCACACAAATTTTCAAAGATGCACTTTTGTCTTATATATAGGGATTTTTTTGTCATCCATTGAACACTTTTAGGCTACTACATCATTATAAGATTAAAGATGATTGACTTTCACTAATAATGAGTTGAAAATTCAATATTCATGTTCTAAAACTAATTGAATTCATACCTAAAATTGACCTCCTCGATTGTCCTTGTAAAATGTCTTATTAGTAGAATCAAAGACAAGAATTTGTTTGATCATGCTCTTAGATTTGAAATGAAAAGGAAATTAAAGAGGATGGTTTAAGTATACATTATTGGAAATGGAGTTGAAATAGGAAATGGAATAAGGTTCTTCTACCTTAGACTAATGAGGCCATTTACCAATGACCATCACATCAATGGATGAAACATGAAAAAATATGGATGAAAAATTATTATTTATCTAGAAGTGTTTACATTGATTTAAAAGTGAGTGACATCGTCCTTCAACTTTGGTAGTAGTTCGTCTTATATAAAATAAAGAATCTTTCAAGTGCCAAATACTCCACCAAAATGATTTTGCATTGCTTTTGAATAAATTAGCACTTAACATTCAAAAATTGATTTTAAGTCATTTAGGTTGTTCAAAGCTAAATTTTTAAAATCTTTTTACAAGAAATAATGATTTACAAAAGACATGTGAAAAATAAATTTGTAAAATTAAAGTAAGATGGATTTCATTCTTATTTAGTTGAAAAATGGAGTATGTACATTGAAGATATCAACTCCTAAAATAATGCCTCAAACCGGCAATATTTTGGTGTTCTCTAATCTTTGAAGTTAAATAAAATCTTTTCAAATTATTATTTGATATTTCCATTTTGTATTCAATATTTTTTTCAAAAGAATGAAATATCATACATGGTTCCACCAAATTTAAGAGTCCAAATAAGCAGAGTTTCTCCAAATTAATTGCTTCAATTTTAGTTCAATTTTTTTGACAATTGATAGATTAATCCCAAATATCCTCATTATTAAAAAACTTGAGAGTACAAGAATACACTACAAATTTTCAAGGTTCAAATTATATGTGAATCCAAAAGCAACTTGAATTTCCTAGCCTTTAGTGATCTTGAATTGGTACTGTGCCTAGTTACTACTATAAGGCTGGTCAGATTTTCATATTGTCTTGTTGGCAAGTGAAGGGAAGTTCCAATGCACCAAAGAATGCAACATTTGGATACAATATGCAAAAGTTATGACGGGTCAAAGTTTGATTCTAAAAGTGTTTCTTCCACACAGGTACATAATTGAATTTGGAGATGCACTCCGTGTGAAGATGGCGCTTTTAGTTTAGTGGCGCTTTTGGGTTACCTATCTTAGATGAGCAAAAACAAGGTTGTAAAACAACGCTCTCTTCATTGCTCTAGAAATTGGTGATTCTGACCATCATAGATGCACAAGTGTCTGTCTGAACATGTTGCGMGTAAGGCAGGATACTATCGACTAAGCCCTACACAAAGTGCTCTAATGATTAGCAAAGGAAAAAACACTCCTTCCAAAGCAAATCGACACTCCCACTTCCAACTGAAATTGTTTCAATGCCAGAGCAATTGKGAGCATTGTTCACTAGAGGTTGGTGTCATGGTCGACTGCTCTCAGATCCTGTTTCTTGCGGATACATGCTTCACCACACCATTAGTTAGACTTGCTTTTTGAGCCTCATCCTCCATGAAACTAGGGTCAGTCTTTTGTATGAGGCACAGGGATGAACTGGTACACCTGAATAGGAGAGGATGTCCAAAGTCCAAGCAAGCAGATAGCACCGAATGTAAGAGCAAATGCGTGGAGTAACCTGCCAATTCTGACCTAAGAAGATGGGTTGAAATTATCCTCCCTTCTCTGACAAAGGAGATAGACCTGCATCTACCTCCACGAACCACAAATTGTGGTTCCGGAAGCGTTTGATCTTCTGATCGAAGCCGACCACGTAGTTGTTATGCACTATGACGTGCTGGTTGGCTGTCTCTTTACGCCAGGTGTGATTTTTGAAGTATAATCCTCCCGAGGGAAACGCCACTTGCGGCAATAAGTAAACGTCRACCTGCGGGAAACAGAAATTGAGGGACTTGAATTTAATCAAAACGAAAGAGTGTGTTACACGAAGTTAACGTTAACTCAACATGATGGCTGTTTAATTCTAATGGAGGGCGTTTTTCTTCTTTTGCAGCAATCCAAGTCTAAGTAAAGCTGCAGAAACGGAACATGAAGGGAAATTATGTTCGGATGTGTACCTGGCCTGCTGTATGGTTGAGAGCCCAATTAAATGCCGGTTGATCGTTTGCCTTCTGACTAGGTGACCATTGCCGCTTCTCAAGCTCTTTGATCCACGCACGCATCAGTAGCTTCGCACCTTCCGTAGGCCTYAGGAAAAGCATGCAACTRCAGATGTACGTGCGTCCTTTCTTCCCAGGTGGTGGTAAAGCATGTGAATGGTCCTGGGGTTTTAACTGCCCMGTGCCAACAGTCACAATATTAGATAATAAGTTACGACACTATACAAAAGCAGTCGATTAAAGATACTAATAGAATTTGGTTGATACAAGGTGTAGATGTGAAGAACGGGATCCATCTKCAAGTTTCACCTATTCACCATTCAAAATGCTTAAAGGGAGTGACGAGAGAAGTACCACTGCCATGTCATCTGTGATATAAACATCGTGTTTATTCTTGAAATAGCTGAAAGGATCAGCGAGCCACACCATATCCACATCATTATACAGGACGCTGTACCCGAGGTTCAAAAGCTCCAGCAGGTGTTGGGGCCTGCGTGAAGTTAAATTGAAAAAGCCCTGGTAGCAAAATTAAGGCACTTCTCAGGGAAAGAAAAGCAAACGCAATCAGAGAACGACAAACACCGAATAGGGTTATCTTTACAAGTGGCTTTGCAAACTTGTAAACACACACACACACACACACACACACACACACACACAAGAATGACCAGGATGCAACGTGTATGTTCAAACCTGAAACCACACATACCTGCTCACCTGAGAGCCAAAGCGAAGACTCGGCGTGGACGAATTCAAAGCGGGTGGTATGAGAACAGCATGGCCTGGCCATCTTGAGTTCACAAATTCCAGCGTTGCGTAATCTTCGGCAATAATGAGTGCTGCCTGGTGACGATTTTGTTTCGCAAGGCTAATGAGCCAATTGTTGAGGAACTCGAGATACGAGTGGCTCACGGTGCAGACAATGAGCACGCCATCTCTAGTCGCCACTGCCTGCGAGCAAACCATAAAACCCGCTCACATCTTCAACTTAGGTCTTGTGCTTGCAATTCAGTGTGTGCGACACATCAAAACAGAGTGTTTTAACGAAGAACGGGCATCAACATGCATAAGTACAAATTTAAGCGCTCGTAAACCCTCACAATGTCCAACGATGGAGGGAAAACCGATATCATCAAATTAAGAAGAACAGATTCGTTACTAAACCCTCACAATTTGCAAAGACATAGGCTAAAACCGACATCATCGAAACCGCGATATATTCCAAAACTTTCACAACGTGCAAAGACGGAGGGTAATTTGAAGAAAACAAACATCCTCAAAACCAAGAAGAAGAGATTCCTGTTGCTGCTGGCTCTCACCTGTGCAGCCTGGTGCAACGTGTAGCGCTTCCAGTGGCTTTGGAACAAGAGTAAGTTGGCCGTCCTCGGCATTCGTGGAACAGAGTGCACAGTGGTGGTCGCCACCTCGAGCTCGTTTTTGGAGCGGCCCACGATTGGGATCAAGACGCCCAGGGACAGCAGCACCACGAGAAGGATCAAGAGAACACGCCCACTCATAACCCCCACGGAAAGACGCTGCGTCGACGCAGGTTTGAGCGACGACGACAAGCGAGTTAATGCCGCCCCGGCTGCATCATGGCCGTCTTGCGCGTGCACCCCTCCACCTGCTGCCGAACGCACCATCCTCGTCCCTCCCTCTTCAATTCTTCTCCAATTCTTCTCCAATTCACCTCCAGTTCACCTCCAATTCACCTCCAATTCACCTCCAATTCTCAAGCAACCCACCCTAAAACCCTTTGCGTTTCACCATACTCGCCCTCCATAAAACACGCACATTGCCGCACTTCCCAAATGCAAAAGACCAACACAATCGTAACAGTAAAAAGGAGGTCACTTCTTTATTGCTTTAAAGTTATAGTGTTTTGAGATTTATTAAAAAGGAATGATGCTTTACTACCATAATCTAGAGTGTTAGATGTACTCAATTTTCTTAAAGATTAGTATAGGCTGTAAGAACAAAACTTTCAGTTGGGATCTTTTTGCTTGATGTTCACTTGTACAAACCTTTTAAACTAATGATGAGAAACTCAAGATCCAAAATACTTTATATCAAAGAAGAAAAAAAAAGGTTGTAATCTATATCCCCTCCATTTGTAAATATTGTTGTTATGTACGTGAAATTCTAAATTATGTAATTGATGGCAATAATACTCACCTTTATTTGTTGAATTTTATTTTATTTCATAGTACGTTACCACGCCAAATGCAATGCCAAACCATCCAAATGCAAAAATTTTATATTGGATATTACATTTGATTATAACTCTTTATAATCAATATTTTCAAAAAATCACTTGAAGATTTGTTTAGTAATAAAAATCATATGATTCCAAAGTGTAAAAATTATAATTATTTTGTTAGTGTTCTAACATGACATTTGGGAGGTACAACAAAATTATAAATGAAGTGGGATTAAATGGTTTCAAAAATAGGGGTCCTATCTTCTGCCTCCAACATTCAAAAAGTTTGGTTTTTGGCTGTAAATTTTGTATTATAATTCAAATTTTTCAAGATTCATAACTATGAAACCTAGATTATCTTATACAATTTGTTCATATATCCAAAATGCTTAACAATTTGACTATTTATACAAATACTTTGATTGGATGTCCCGTTTCTCATTTTGGATATCTTAGAACTATTTTAAGCCTCTCAAATGCAAATTTAGACTTGGAATTTGGAATATGCGGTCATTGAGAAGAATTACATATTGATAGAGAACTTTAAAAAGAAAAGCACAAATCTTAGAAATGAGCTCAAAGTATGCTTCCTTTGCGTCAACATATGAATCATTAAATTGTTTTCTTTTCACATCTAATCAATTTCAAATTAGAATCCCCTTCGAGCCAAGAAAATGAGTGACTTCTACCCTCTAAACTATAAGATGGGTGACACCCCAAATTGCACCTTATCTAAAACTGCCATGATTACTTCATGTGCATCTCAAAAATCAATATGTATGTATGGTGGAGAAACAATTGTAGAACATTTCTCAAAAAAAACCTTTGACCAATTATAACTTTCCTTACGATATCCAAATGTTCTATTTCTTGGTGCATTAGAACCTTTTTTCACTTGTTAAGGAAGAAAATATGAAAATTTGATTAATCTAATAATGGCAAATAGGTATATTGATATAGTAGCAAAAGTATTAGTTTGGAGGGTATTCAACTCACATATTCTAAACTTGCAAGACTTCCTCTAAACTTGTTTAGCATCTAAAGGCCCAGGGCCTTTTTGGGTTTAAAAATCCCTGCTTTTCAAGTATTATAGGTCTAAATGTCAATGATGTATTGAAATTTCAACAATACAATCTTGTAGTGTATGTATTGTAGATGTTGTGAAATAAATTTAGAGTTTTTTGGTCACTTAGATTCTTAGATAATAATGTTTGTRTTGAAAAATGATGTGAAACTATTTCTAGAAACACATTAATTTGGAGATGACATTGGATTTTTAAAACTACTCAAATGAATAAAGCTTTAAACTGTAAAGTGCTTCAAAACTAGTATACAAATGCATCGTTGAAACAACATATTATTTAAGTGACTTATAGTGTCTACAAAATGGCTTTGACATGTCAAAAAATAGCAAATTAAGTTGCTAAGAACACATCTTTGCCCGAATCTCCTTCCACTAAAATGCTTCTCAAATTGAATGAAGAAACTTCAAATGACTTCTAAAAAATCAATACATCTTGGATTGATTTTATCACACAAACTAGAAAAAAGAACTAAAAATTTCCAACAAGTTATATTTGAATTTGGACATTGAATGCAAAGTTACAACACTTTGAATTTAACTCCCAAACTATGTGAGGACACTTTTAGTCCCTTGGGGTGCTTAGGGATTAAGCAATTTATTCTTCCTTCCATTTTTGTGCTCACAGTTGATTTATAGTTGTTAGAGTTGTTCAAAACTTACATGATGGAGAGGAGAGGTTCATGATGCAAGAACACATCATATATGTCCAAAAGCAAACAGAGGGGCCGCAAAATGATTTTTTATTCCCTTCARAGTCAAATATCCATGCAAAAAGACAATTGAATTGGATAGGTGATGATGAAGTAAAACAAACTTGGATGTTTCTGAAAATTCGACACAAAATGTAGACATTCATTCCCTTTGAGGGGATGTATAAAGCTTTTGCTAGGATGTCCGGAGCAAAAGTGATGTTGCTCAAAAAATCCAAGCAATTCAAGTAGTTTTGGCATTTTTTACTAAAKTAATCATCTAATTTTGGAACTCTACTAACCTTGATGGGCAAGATTAGAAACAAGCATTTATATCTAACTACAAACACAAAAGTTTTGGAATTTTTTCTACACATTGAAAATATTAGTTTCTAAGTTTTGACCATCTAGATTTCAAAAAGAAAAATTCCTTGTAGTAGTATTCACAAAAAAATGAATAGTTTATTGTTAGAGTTCATAGACTTCACCTCTTTAAATTTTGGAGCATTGATTGATTTAACCCCTAAAGTCCCAAGTGTCCTCTCGGTGGACACTTGGAATTTCGGGCAAGCTTGTGTGATCTCAATTTTTGACATGATTTTTTGAAACTTTTTTTGGTGATAGAAATCCACATTAGCTTTCTGAAAATGTAATTTTTGTCTTAATGGGTGCCCGGGGGCAAAAGTTATGCCATACTATGTATAAATTTCAGTTCGTCAGGCAGAAAAAAAAATCACAAAAATATGATTTTTTTTTTAATTTTTAATTTTTTTTCTCAAAGATTATATTTTTGTTTACATCTAGAGCTTTGATTCATTCTATTTGGCCTAATAGTGAGAAAGTCATGGACAATCTTGTTTTTCGGGCAATCTAAGCATCTTCTTGAAAAAATAACTTACAGGATTCATTTCTAAATGCAATTTTCACAATTTTTTGAAAAAAATTGTTGGACAAGGTTAATTTTACTTTCCAAAACAATCTCACCGTTAGGATTATTGTGTTTCAATCCCATCTTAGAGCTATTAACCATTTAGTTTTTTTTTCCAATCTTGGACCTACTTCTACTTAACAATTTTTTAATAATTGAATATCAAGTGTGTTTTTCTTGAATTTTTTTCCCCTAATCCTCAACTTGAATCTTAAACACATAAAATTATAATTTCAAGCTCATTAGAGCAAACAAATTTAATTAGAAAGCTCCAAAGCCAAAAAATCTACTTATAGAATGTATAAAAATGCTTGTTTTTTCACTTTAAACTAGATACCTTACAATCCAGTGAAAAGAGTCTGCCATTTCATTTTGGTCTTAGTTTTCCCCCTCTCCCTCCTAAATAACCAGAGCCGTTGATTTTTGATTTTAAAAAAATTACAAACCACCCGCCACAACCGTTGATCTTGGATACAATCTCAGACACAGATACGATACAAATACAAATACAAATACAGATACGATACAGATACGATACATATACAAATATAAATAAGATACAAATAAGATACAAATAAGATATAAATATAGATACAAATACAAATATAGATACAAATATAGATACAAATACAAATACAGATACGAATAAGATATGAATACAGATATGAATACAGATATGAATACAAATACAGATACAAATACAGATACAAATAAGATATGAATACAAATACAAATATCCGGGAGCACTGGGAGTCGAGAACCTTCGGGATTCGTCTCTCCATCCATGAAGTACGGGCGCAAGGATTGATGGATTTGACAATGTACGTGAAACTGACCTGAACAAGATAAAAAGCAATTGATTTAAAAACCAATTAGTTAAAAATGGGTGGAATTCCCATGCATGGAAATGGTGCTATTCCACTTACCAAATGTTTCAATGGTGCGGCGAACCATAAACCAGAATACTAGCTAGCTCGTTGTGAACCTTGCTAATTGACAAATCCAGGTACTCGTCTCTGGCCAAATTAATATTGCAAAGCACTTGGAAGAAGAAATTAATTAAGAACATTTTCATTTTACTTCAATCTAGAACAAGTCCTTCGGTGGGACCTCCACACCGTCCATGTCTCAGGCATAGAATATACCATGTATTGGGTGCAAAGCAGGGAAGAAATTTTTTTTTTTTTTTGGGGGGGAGGAGGGGGACGAATTTTGGGACCTGAATAATAATCAATACCGCACTAATCTCCAAATAATTATCTAACAAATCAAATCGACATGAAATGAAAATGAATCGAAATTTACCTCAGATCGATATGTGGGAACAAATGAAAATGGTGTCTGGAATTGCTGGAATGGGACTTAAGTAGGACAGATTATTGGTGTTCAAGTCTCGGTAGTAGAATATAATTATTCCTCGTTGGTCTCGATGAACTAGCTAACTAGGAAAATATTTTCTTGCGAGACCAAATTATTTATGAAATTTTCAGACCAAATTAATTGTGAAATTTTTAGATCAAATTGCCTTCACGCCTGGCTAGTTACCAACTGTACATGAGCAAGAAATTAATGTCAAAGACAGTCTTGTGAGGTGGGAAGCCGAACTCCAAACTAAGGAGGTGAATTTTTTTGAAAATTAGTCATTTTACTTGTTTTTGTGACCGTTTTGCCATTGAACATGTGCGGCTGCATGTTTATTAAACCTCTGGCTGTACATTTGAAAGCACTGCCTAGCCCGTCCTTCAAATACGTTCGTATGATTGTGTAGAACTGTAGCAAGCAACTCCATCCATCCAGTCACGAACGTTGCACCAATTTCTGCAAGCTAAGCTGCTCTGGTCTCTGTGAACAGCCATGGCGCGCATGGCTTGTCGTCCAGGCAGCTAGCTGGGAATTCCTTGATGGCTTCGAAACCTTCAATTGGCAACGATGGGCGATCATAAGGCTGGACCTTCGCTTAATTCGTCGCTTCTCAAGTTCTTAATTCAGCTGCAGATGTTTACACGCACAGCGCATATTAGATCGATAAATTTACACAAAGGAGACGTGAAGATTTTGCATCATTTAATTCAGGATTTATTGCAAATGTCGAATTCAGACAAACTTTGCATACTTTTTCTTTTGTCGATCTTTAGCTATTAATATACTGAATACGTCCTACTCTCTTAACTACAAATTTGGAATTGCAGAGTGGCATGTCTTAATTAATTGTGGCAATGCCAACACAGACTTCGATCAACAACTCCAAAATTGCGCCTCTGGCATCATCTTCCTTGCTGCAGTTTCGAGGCAAGCAATTGGAGCCTCAACAAGTACCGCCATTGGTGAGGGAGACTCGAATTTCTTGGTGAGGGTGCTCGCAAATGATATCAATTACTAAGCGTTTAACAAAGCTTTTTTTCAGATTTTCCCGTGGAAGAAAAGAAAGGGAGTTTCATTTCCACCTCATTTGATTGATCGAACTGTCTACTACGACAGGTCTCCTAATTCAGTGATCGTCAACTAGCTCGGTTCCATTTCATTCTTCCATCCATAAATACTACTACTCCATGTACTCTTAACACTCCCTCAATTACAAGTGGCTTCCCTTTTTTCTCCTGATACGACGGCACTCGGTAATTAACTTGCAGCACGTTTTGAAAATAAATATATTCAGCGATGGCTTGCAGACATCACATCGATTGATATATCCAAGCCTATCGGTTAGCAATTCCACGTACCGGTAGGTTTGATTGGATTCCCATCAGGACCTGCGTTTTGCTTTAAGACCTCCGTTCGCCTTACTTGGGTCGACTCAGTTGGCAGTACCATGTCCCAACTGCAGCAGTCCTACTCTGTTTCTTCCGGCAAGGCAAGGACAACAAGTGGAACAGACGGATGAGATGACGGAGGCAATAAGATGATGTTATTGACGTGTAACAGACGGAGGCAGATGGAAGTGCCAGTCTTGACGGAAGACTTTTGCTCTCGTGATTGTGATAAAGGAATGGGTGCAGGTGATTATCTTTTCCTATTAAGTTAATCCTATAAGGACGGGTTGGCCAATGTGGAAATCATCCTCTTATTGGTACATTGAATCATCTTCTTAAAAAAAAAGGGGGAACACTCATTGGATCATGTCAAACTATTGTGCAAGACCTTCCCTTTTGCATGAAATTCCCAGGATGATCATCCACACTTTTGTTTTACATGGAAGGATTCTCTTTCTTTCATTCAACACTTAGTGTCTACAGCAGCATTATAAGATAAATTCTAAAAGGATTCAACAAGGATTCATGGTTTTCAAATGGTCGATTGGATTGAACATATTGTGAAGAATATTATTTGAGTGGGACCTTATTTTACTTCATTGGAATCAATGAACCATGTTGGTTTGGTTGAAAAATGAGGTAAGTTTAACTAGAAGACAGTCTCTCATATGACCTCAAAGCTATTATGTTACAATGCCAAATTRGGGCCTAAATTTGTTTCATTTTTTCCGTGATGTGAAACTTTGCAATTGGTTKCTTGTGTAAGCAAAACTAYGACTRCTTRAAAATATTAAATATCGCAATGCATATGGAAGATATGGATTAGGCAATGTAAAAGTAGAGCCTCCTTGTGAGAAATAACTTGTTAAAACATGGGAGTAGCAAGGGATTTTATTTCTTATAATGAGCCTTTTCATTAAAATTATTGGCATTACCTTGATATTTGATGGTTGGATTAGCCATGCTCAATGGTTGGATCGATGATCAAGCATGCTCAAACRAAGATCTAGAGGGACATCATAACCCTAAATGCACCTCCACGTTGTGGAAAAGAACATATATCTCTTCTCTTGCAATGAAAAACTTCCATGTGTCTTGAATTGGGCTCTCGATAGATTATAGGGCAATTTAGATATGTATTCAAATACATTTAAAGCATCATTAAAGGAGGTCACTTCTTTATTGCTTTAAAGTTATAGTGTTTTGAGATTTATTAAAAAGGAATGATGCTTTACTACCATAATCTAGAGTGTTAGATAGTCATTAGAAATTAGACTCCCTTTCTACCATTGAAAAACTTGGCACGATGACAAAGAACAATAGCTAAAAAGATGTCACATTGTCACATTTCATATTTTAGTTGGTCTGACCTCTTTTTTTGGTACCTTTGAGTGTGATTTGACCCATATTTCGAAAAGAAAAATTCCTTGTAGGAGTAGAAATCATCAAAAAATGAATAGTTTATTGTTACAGTTCATAGACTTAACCTCTTAGTTTGAAGTTTGGAGCACTGATTGATTTAAAATAATTAAGTACGGCCCTTTATTTTCATAGGCTAATATTATGCATGAGTGCATGTAATAAGGTATAGAATGGTACTTGATGGTATCGGAGCACAATTTTGTGCAATGCAAAAATTTTATTCTAAAAGGGCTTTAATGCTACTATTCCATTTTGCAAGAATGAAAAGAAGTGTTTTTCCTCACTCCAAATATTGTAAACTTTCAATCTATGTGGTCAAATGGGGTAAAATTATTTCTACTCACTTTCATAATAACAAATCTAGTATACTTGTAGTCTTGTACTATTGAAGTTCAGAAAACATATTTTTACAATTAAATTTTGGCCAATGCACCATAAATTGACAACTTTTTGATAATTTCTTTTGAAAATACTCTTCACCCAATCTTGGGCCCAATCCTTTAGAGGTGAATTTTTTTCATTGCTTTCCAAAAGTAAAAACACAAATGCATTTGTTTACTCTAAATTATCTATTTGTGAACCTAGTATATGTATCATGTATGCATAATCCTTGGAATACCACTAACTTATTGACTAGATTTTGATTCCAAAATAAAAAGGAGTTGTATGATTGTAGTATTGCAATTAGGTGAGGGATGTAATTAGGTGTACTTAGTGCAATAGAACTTCCATTTCAACAAAAAAAAAAGTATATAAGTATCTCTTGCAACGCCTTGGTTCTACTTAATGGACTTGTTGCATTGTATAAGTATTTAGGTAACCCTAAACCCCATCGTCATTTTTGAACCAAAATTTAGAGTTGTCATTCAATCTTCTCTCATAAGTAGGTTTTTTTTTTTTTCATTTTTCATGAAGTGCAAGCTTGGGAATATCAAAGGATATAGAGGTGCTAAAAAATTCAACATTAATCCACATATTGGATAGAAAATATCACATTAGCACATATCACATATTGAAAATAATCGAAATATTATATTCATCCACAATTCGGCGATTTCATCCAATTTTTTTCTTAAACTTAAAGTTTTTTGGCAATTTCATCTAAGATTTTGCTATTTATGCTCTAAGGACATGGTGTGGGGTCCATTGTTTTGGTGCAAATTGACGACAAATCCCCTAAAAAACATTGCTCATAAGTCAAGAATACCACTAACTTATTGACTACATTTCGATTCTCAAATAAAGAGGAGCTGTATGATTGCAATGTAGGTGAGGGATGTAATTACTTAGGTGTACTTATAAGTGCCTTCTTTCCATATATCAGTTCTTCTCCGATTAATTTGCTTTGCTGCTGTGCAATTTGATTCAGAGGCTGCCCAGCTGCTCCAGCTGCTCCAGCTGCAGCGCCGCCATCTCCATCCGGGTCTCCATCCTCTCCCGCGCAATGGCTTCGTCGATCCACGCCCCATCCTCCCGACCCAGAAGCCCCAGCGCACACACCAGCGAGGTCTTCAGTTGCTCCAGATTGTCCTCCAGCTGCTGCAGCTGCTGGATCTGCTCTCGCCTCGCCTCGCTCAATGCCTTCCGCACCCGAAGGACTTCCTCGACATCAGCAGCGCTCTGGATGGCTCGATCTCCCTCACGGCGGCGGGACGACTCGGAATCCCGGAATATTGCCGGCTCGTCCTGGCGCTTCTCAATCAAAGCATGACGCACGCAGGACAGGCAGAAGAGCTCGCCGTGGGAAGAGGTGATCGGGTTGAAAGGCGGGGTGAGAGAGCAGATGGCGCATGTCGACGAAGAAGACGACGACCCCGGGAGCACTGGGAGTCGAGAACCTTCGGGATTCGTCTCTCCATCCATGAAGTACGGGCGCAAGGATTGATGGATTTGACAATGTACGTGAAACTGACCTGAACAAGATAAAAAGCAATTGATTTAAAAACCAATTAGTTAAAAATGGGTGGAATTCCCATGCATGGAAATGGTGCTATTCCACTTACCAAATGTTTCAATGGTGCGGCGAACCATAAACCAGAATACTAGCTAGCTCGTTGTGAACCTTGCTAATTGACAAATCCAGGTACTCGTCTCTGGCCAAATTAATATTGCAAAGCACTTGGAAGAAGAAATTAATTAAGAACATTTTCATTTTACTTCAATCTAGAAATCACCAGACTCATCACTTCTTCCCCGCTGCAAGCACGGGATTTCAGCAGCAAGTGATGCCTATTGCGCATGCCCCGGCGACAACAATTTCCACTCCACATGCGACTGTGAACTCATTCGCAGGATTTGTTCCTGCGAGTCAACTATTGTGGTGGCAGGCGCTGGCACAACACTGGAACTGGACTCCAAACCAACCATGGATCGGCAACGGCCAAGACATGAAGCTTCCGATTCCACGAAGTCCACAAGTTTCACTCCCTCCTGTTGCTGCAACGATGCGTGAGCCGCCCCAGTTGCTTGCCGACTTCGGAAGCTCTATCGGAAACACGCCGAACTCGAATGCTGGAGGGSATGTTCCTGTCGAAGATCAGCAGCAGCAGGTTCCAACGGGGAAGGCGAGTAAACCATCGCGGAAGGAAAACAAGCTTGCGGTACGTACTGACAATAAAAAAAATAAAAAAAAATAGGCTATTGGCCTTTTATACAACAAGCACTTCAAGTCGTCCAAGGGTTGTAACCTTTTACACTTACACTTTAGAAGTATGACGGTGTAGTTTCACTATCTTTATTATTGTCTCCTCTTAAATAGTCTAAATATAATACCGATGTCTATGTTTATAAACTATCCTTATATTTTGCATACAATACAATCATGCGTTTTTCTATTTCTATAACTTTTGTAAGATAATTTGCATACATGTTTTTCACGCTACAATATTCCAGTTTGAGTTTGATACCGCGTAATTGATTACAAATGGACTGGAATTGCATTTTGATGTGCTTTGATTTAGAGTGAAATTTGGGATTTTCACTCAAAATTTGCTATTGCACTTTGTTATGGCAAAAAAATTGTGGTCAAAGAGTCTTGATTTTTTCCAAGATCTCCAAATGATTGCCTTAACCATATTGCTTGTTTTGCTACTGAAGTGGTTTCTATGTATTGTGCCTCAATTGTTGATAATGTTGGAGTAGTTTGATTCTTGCTTACCTAAATGATGGTTTCATTTGCAAGTAGAAATAAATAACCAATTGTAGGTTTTTAGCCAAATTCATCACTTGCCGAATCAATACCAAAATAAGACGTTAGTATTTTACTAAGACAATGTTTTGGACCTCCTTTCAGTGTGTAGGATGCTATATGGTGTTGTCTTCATTTCAAGTAGTAAAAAATTAAATCATTTTCACAGCAATTAAAGAACTAGTCCATGGATTTTGTAAATGTTGAAATACACACAATATAACGTAACAAAGATTTGGTCTTGTATTGTAGGTTACAACAAACACTAAACTACCAACAACTTCATTGTAAGAAAAGGTCATTGATCAAATGATTATTTGAATTCCCATTAGTAGAAAGAGTACTTGAGGAGAGAATATTGATGAAATTTGGCCTTTA
This sequence comes from Pleurozium schreberi, assembly GCA_006891605.1. Lineage (NCBI taxonomy): Eukaryota > Viridiplantae > Streptophyta > Bryopsida > Hypnales > Hylocomiaceae > Pleurozium > Pleurozium schreberi. The sequence goes on from VACF01000051.1 coordinate 100,501, forward strand.
ATTTGAATAAGAGTAGCAATGGGTTTATTATGTTTCATATTGAATTGTTTCAATTTATTGTCAATATATTTTGATGGATGAATGAAAATAGTTTTGAAGGCATGGAATTACTTGAAGTCCAAGGGTGTAATTAAAGCAAGGTTTACAAGTCATGGAATGTGGATTTCAAATATATTTTTCACATCAATTCAATAACTTTTAGGATCACTTAAGGAAATAAAAAAATCAGACATATAGTGCTAATTAAAGCAATAAAATCATTTTTCAATCTGTAAATTGATTTTAGAATTATACAAACTAAATATTCATTTCTTTTCTTCAAAATTCCTCAAAGTTGGCACATGTATATTTCTTCTTCTAAATCAACATATAAAAACACAATCAATCAATTATAGTATCTATTTGCATGATGTCCAAGACATATTTTGCAACAAGAAGCCAACAATACTATAATTGTAGAGGATAATCTTATCATAAGCAAGAAAATATTATTGTAATTGATGTGAGGGATTTGTGAATATTTCTTGCCATGGCAACAAGCTTTGCACCTTTGTACCAAAAATGAAGAAGGTATTTTTTAGGTTAAACCTACTGGTGCCTTTGGATTATAGAATATTTGGAAAGTGATTTTTTCAAACTTTTCATTATAAAAATGTTGAAAAACCAACACAAGGAATGAAAATGTGTATTTTTGTATGCTTGGAATGTACATGTGTTAATTCATTGTTTAGATTTTAATGCTTGATCCTCAAGAGGTAAAAAAAGTATACCTTCAAATGAATTTTGCATCAATGCAATTAGTTACTCCATGAAGAGTCCTTGAAATTATTACAAAAGGTTATCAAATTGATTCTCAAATAAACCATTTGTTTTCCCTTTTTACACATAGAATATAATTATGATTCTTGCATAAGTTGTGCTACCTCTATTCATAAGGGCTTAAGATTGTTTTGGGATAAACTGGCTACAACACTTAGGGAGTTTATAGTTTATGTATATGGTGTCTAGAAAAATTTGTAACAATGGAATCTAAATAATTTTTTCACTTCCAAGAAAATCCAACCAAAAAGTTGACTATTTAATAGTACAAGCAATGCTCAATTGCTTATTGGAAGGCATTTGGTTGTAGTTACATTGACCTCTAAAAGACCAAGGCCATTTTGCTATCAAAAATTGCTTAAAATTGCTTAAAATTGCTATTTCTAATGTTCTCTCAAAAAGAATTCTTTTAGAATCTAACCGTAGGATCTTGTACTTTATTTGTCTAAGATGATATGGTAAAACTTTCATGAAATTTGACCATACTAACATAGAGATTGGAATATATTAGCATTCAAACTAAACAAGAACGCTTCTTTGAACATTGGCCAATAATTTT
>VACF01000052.1:0-88998 GCA_006891605.1 Pleurozium schreberi
GTATTTTTGATGCTAAAGCTAGACCTTAATAGGCATCTATCAAAAATACAAACTACTAAAAATAGTAATGTAGTTAGGTTTTCTTCAACTTCAAAGTTTTGTTGACACCACATTTTGGTGCCTTGAGCATTTGGGGTTAAGAGCATACTTCCTTACCAGATGATGGTGGGAAGGTACCCAAGCCAAATGGCGTAGTTGCGGGTTCAATATTTGGCAATAACAGGTGGTTTATCTGGTGTGAAATCAGCCCTTCTAAGGTAGGAGGCTCTTAAATGGAGTAGCTAAGGAAAAAGATGCCTCTTCTAGGGAATCCATGGAGCCGACCATTTGGGAAAATTTATGGCACAGGGTGAAGTGGGAAAGCAATCAGTAGCTGATTTTTCCAAAAAATTTTCAAGTAAAATTTAATTGATACATAATTTTAAAGTGAGTATGCAGTAGGGCGCTAGTCCTGCTCACAGCATGCATTTAAATTAAACAAATGCATCCAAAAAAGACATTACAACAGTGCTTTCTATGGTTCATGGAAGTCTTAAATTAAATTTCAAGCACTTCATTAATTGCAATTTTTTTTTACGCTAAACAAACAAATGATTGCACTAGTTCGAGCCATGCTCATGAGAGGAACAAATGTGAAGACCTCAGTGTCCAAAAAATGAACACCAATGCTTCCCTTTCTTGGCTGCAGAAAGGGTGACGCATATCCAAAACCCTCTAGCACAATTTATACCTACCTATATGGTCTATTGAAAATGACCCTCAGAAATTCGAGACTCCTACCTTACCTGATGGAAACCATTTTGTACTAGAGAACACGCCTTGGAGGGTGCATTCTGCCCAGCAAGCGGGCTTGTGGGCGAGCCCGAGAGGGCTAGCCTTGGCCCGCGCGCAGGGCAGAATGCGCCCTCCAAGGCACGTTCACTGACGTTAAGAGCCGAGGGAACAAATGAGGGAACGCACGAGAACTACAGAATCGGTTGCCCCCTGTCCATGGAATCGGCCACACTCCTCAGCGACAGATTTTGGCTTTTGTGTGTGCCTTCAAATGGGCCTAATCGGACACCGAGGCTCTTAACAGCCTTTGTTGGTCTTGGTTTTTCATGGCCTCTTGGTTCATGCCTGCCCTCGGGCGTCCTGCTTTTCCTCCTCGGGTCCCACCCCCGCCTTCAGGCTTCCTATGCCCCGACCCTCGCGTGCTCTTTCTGCCTTCGGGCGTGTACTTGCCCTCGGGCGCTTTCTTTATAAAGATTCACCCTCGAATGGGTTTCTCTCTCTTACCTGACGGAAACCCCTTGCAATGTGTTCTTCCACACGCTTGTTTCAAAAGAAAAAGAAAAGCACTTTTGTTGGAAAGTGCAAACTCCTGCAGTCCTGCACTTATGCTTCCTTCCCGCAGTGCCCCTGTCAATGTTTTTCATTTGTGTCGGTGCATTGATTGGATCCGCTCACTTCACTTGCTGAGTGTGGAACGAGCTAATAACTGAAGCTAAGTCACCTGCTGTCGTCCGGTCTCCATGTTCACTTTGTGGTGGCACCTGAAGCAGCGTTCGGGAAGATTTTTTTGACTCTTACCGGCCAATTTTCGTCAACTCCAAAACTGAACCGGTTGTTCCAACATAATGTCCGGTTATTTCTTCTATTTATCATACAAAATAAAGAAAATTTAGTCTTTTTTACCGGTTTTTGGTTGATGTTTCTAAAGTGCAACCGTTTTTTTGGCCAAATCCACTGGCTAACTTTGAACTAGCCGCCGGTTCTTCCCAGACATTGACCTRAAGGCACTAAAGCCTAAATGTTTTGAAAACATGGAACATTTCCCCAAGGTAGGTATTCCCACCCTGACTTAGTTCTGGGTCACTTTATATTTAAAAACTATTTTTGTTCATTTGTCAAAGTTTGAGGTTTAAGGGTTTTCAAGTCCCCAAATTTAATGATGTGGAGCTAAAACTTTCATGGTCTATTTGAATAGTAATAAAGCATGTATCTACCAAAGGAATTATGAAAATATGTTATTTTATGTCCTCCACATGAGTGCAAAGAGCACTCCCTTTGCATGCCATTTTTGAACATTGAAGATTGTTCTTAAATCATTTTTTTGGTGAAATCTCATCACCATCAACTCTTCTCAAATGATCTATTTCTAGTTTTTAAAAAAAATGTATTTTCCTATTTTTTGTAAATTAAAATGCAAAATTACAGTGACAACAATTAGTTTCATGAGATTTTGCTAGTTCTCTTACTTAGAGAATTTTTCATTAGATGTTTTTTCAGCCCGGCAAGAGCCTGTTTGGGGGTTGTTCCCTCAAACTATTCCCTGCACAGAGAACCAGCGATTGCTGGTCTGGAATTTTGAATTTAAAAAAAAAAAAAAATCAGAAATCTTAAAAAGTATAAAAAAAATTGAAAACTGATTTGAAAAAAAAAAATCAAAAAATTATTTTTTAAATAATTAATAATTAATTACAATAATTAATTAATTAGTATTATCTGACATGGCAATCTCTGTGCCACATCAAATTGCCTACGTGGCAGAGTTCCCACCGTTCCCAATGTGTTCCCACAGCCCGGGAACTCACAGTCTTCTAGACGGTCCAAAAAACATCTAATTGATAGGATTAGAATCAGCCCAAATTTTGAGAGTGCTGTCAGAAGGGCTCTTCAGTAGAATGTTGGGCATGTCGTTATTGATGTTACTGAAACTGGTAGGGAGGTTCACGAATCTTTTCTCGCTTCATCTTCGAGAATGTTTTGAGCCTTTTTTATCAACTCACCATAATATATATGCTACCCTGATTTCAAATTCTTTGTAACAGGGTACTATCACTCTGATCAGAAATTTTTCCATTTCGAAGAGAGGAGAAACTCTGGTAGAAATGGATGCTTTTCGGAATGTGAAAAATCAGTAAGTCAAGTGACACCAAATTTTATATCAAAGTCAGGAATCCCGCCATGGCCAGGCTTCTAGTTCTGTTTTCCTCCGTAGATGGATGCCCGGCAGTTTCAGTCTTAAAAATCGCAACAGACTGACGAAGATTCATCTCATCTCATCTCATCTCATGAGTGCATATATGGAATAGGGTCGTAGGGCGCATTTGAAGGCATTGAAAGTTAAAGTTTCATCAGATCATTCAGAGGAAAGGAAGAACTTTAACTTTCAATGCCTTCAAATTCATGGCTTCTGTAGACAGACGGTTGTGGATTTCGTTGAAGGCCAGAATGATGCGTTCTGTAGAGTTCGTTGTTGAAGGTTTTATWAGAGAGAAATATTCTCAGGATGTGAATTACTTTCAGATCCTTTCATTCATAGTAAACGTGCTCAGATGAAACACTTCACCCAGGAATTTATGTAAAATTGCTCACTGCCATTAGTTACTTGGAAACGAAGAAAACCGTCATTCAATCACGTACACACGGTATTAATCTGTTATGTTCGACAAAACGTGGTTGAATCAAGCTTCCAGCGAGCCATCCGATCTAGCTAGCAGTCAAACTAACTTACTTCTTACCTAAGAAACTAAGAAGCTTCACAGTTAGAGCTCCCAATTACACAAAACAACAGATAAAATGTTAAAATTAAATACAAATAAAGCATAGAACCAAGTCAACAAGGTCGATCAAAGGTTGGTGTCGTCAGGGAGCCATGTTCACATTAATTCAGGCAGACGACTGAAGGACAAGTACGTGGCGATTTCGATCTCGTGGTTGTCAAAAGTGTCGTTTTCAATTCTACGAAACCAAAATCATGGTGGCCTTCATCGATCTTCAATTCCAGTAAGTACTGACTTTCAATTCTAGACGGCCGGACGTTCGTGCAGACTGACTCAGTCATCAAAATTGCCTTTTAAATTGTAAACTTGAAGTTGCGTAGCTGCGTGATCGTTAGATTAGGTTATCTAGGATCGGAGTCTGTGTTAAATTGAGAAAGAAATTCAGAGGCTGTGAACTGTGGAGATGGGTGTGGAGATTGAGAAATTATTCAAATTCAAATGGTTAGGAACTCCATGTGGCGGTGCATCTAATGTCTGTGTGCAAGATTCCTGAGATTCCAAGTAGGGAGGTTTCAATTCACTGAGGTATGCCGGCATTATGCGAATTCAGGAGTGTTGTCACGAATCGGGGCTAGAAWTGATGAACTGCWTTCTCTSTTCAGACGGTACTRTATTCTAGAAAATTCTCAGTACTGGTGGACTTACTGGAATTTGAAGCGGGCTGTTGAGTAAACCCTGACAACGTACATGGGACGGACCATTGATGGAGATGGTTCAATTTGGAGATGTTTTGGATTAATCAATCACTCAATCAAAACATTCACAATGTCTTCCTTGATCGACTGGTCCGAATTCAAGCCCGTCCCCGAATTCGCTTGACACTTAGAGAGTCCAACACGTTGTTGTAGTGTTGGATTAGAAATGGAATTCGTTATGATCCACTGTCGGTTGACGCTGTCACTAGAGATTACGTGAGATTTATTCTACACGCTCATGGCTGTGGCTCGTAAGTAAGTTATTGCAAACTTTTTTGAATATATGCCACATTCGGAATTGGGGAACAAGTTAGCTAGCCAGCTATATTAGGTTATAAAGGTTAATATGCATGTTATGAAACTATAGTAGTACCTCATTAACCCTTCTTCGATCAAATAGATAGAACTAGTAATTTTTTTTCTTAAATCAGTCGCAGTGGCTGAGAATTCGAAGGTCCAGCACTGTCTGGTAAAGTGGTAATTAGTCTGTCCTCACTGTCTAGTTCGTTGTGATTCCACATCAGGGTTTTTTCTTTTCTTTTCATTTTTATGAAGTTCCAAAGTGTCGATATAAAATGTTATAGCAGTTCTCCAAATTTCAACACTCATCCACATATTGGATAGAAAATAATCAAAATATCACATTAGCACGTATCACATGTCCATAATTCTATTTTCTTCAACTATCTGGCAATTTCATCCAAGTTTTTTTCTTAAAATTCGAAGTCTTTTGGCAAAGAAATCTTCTCGGTTTGTTGCCATTTTTTAGCCAAATTAATTTTCTGTGGTGCAATCTGGCCCAAGAAAGCCCAGAAGAAAAGCCCTGTTCCACATTAGATCAATTTAATTCGTTAAATGACATGTATGCAAATAATTAGTCGTAGTGTAATCATTATTRCACTATTAGCGCAATAAAAGGGATTCTGAAGGTCAGATTCGTTAAATGACATGTTCTATCTGAGCCTACATTGCGGCGTTGAACCGTTTAGGGAGCTGAAAACTAGGATTGAATGAATTTTTAGTCGGGCAACGGAACCGAACCTATCACCGATGCATCCCGGCCGCTTTCAGTGAAACCCGCCACTTTGGGATTTTTGATTTTGATCACCAGATTGCGTTTTGTTGTCCGATAGCCGCCATGCATATATTTGGAGTAGAGTCTATTTAGAAATKCAAATTGTCGTGGCTGGTTCATCCTAAATTAATTTACCTACAGCCGTAGTTGTAGATCGAGTTAGAGTGGAAATTATTTCAAGGTACACGCACTTAGTTAGCTACTCTAGCTGACTTCCATTGTGTGATCGAACCTGCTTGAATGAAGCTAGTTTCTCTCTGCAACTGATTCACTTCGTAATCCCAAATGTTTAGAACGTACTTTAGATTCTCAGATTCCTTGAGTGAGATGTCAAAACTGAAAATACTGTATTTCCAGTTATCTTACACCACCGATAAGTTATACGGTGGCCTAATGAAACTGAAAGACCACTGAGTGACAGTACTGTCTGTCTGTAACTGATGTCCGTTCCCACGCAAATTTACCGACACTGTTGGAATTTAATGAACCCGGACTGGTCAAGTATTGTATCACAGGCGGGGGAGTTGTACAGCTCAACTGGCTAAAATCCTACATTTTGTCAGACCAACCGGTTGTTTGAAGCATGCTCTTGATTAGGCCTTTAATAAATAGAGAATATTCACTAAATTTCTTCTTAAATGATTGGATTTTTTTCCGAAGATTTTCAAACCCATTAGGCAATTTCTAATTTCAATTGGCTAAATTGTAACTAAATGCCGGTACTCCCCGTATGGGTGATTGCAAGAAACAATTCACGTTTTTGTCTCAAAAACGCAGTTTTTGGCCACAATACTAGCAGTACTTAGTTGTACTACTGGAACTATGTGTCAGTGGCGCGCCTATCAATGTACACCGTTGATTTTGGGCGCCTGCAGATCTACGCCGTTGATTTAGTCCTATACAATACTATGTAGTCCTATAGAATGCTATGGAGTACTACAGAAACCACTGGGAGCAAAAAATAGCAAATAAGGGGTATGTAGACCTTTTCATTTTTAATAATTCAAAAAAAATTAAAAAAATTATTAAAAAAAAATCCATTTTGCTAGAGAAGATTAAGCTTGCATTGCACTAAAAAAATCATGTAGGAAATTTTTTCCCTCTTCATAGCCTTTGCGCAAAGGAAGGTCACTYTGACYYCATATGTGCAATCGACATATTGYTATTTTCATAAAAACTCATCATGAGTCCTTTCAATGTTAATAGACCTCCAACATATCCAATTTGTGGCTTCTAATTCACATTTTTGGGTCAAAAATAGGACTAAAACCCTCCAAAATGGCCAAGGTAGACACCCAATCGGGGGCAGATTAAAAATAGTAAAATAACTTCAAAAATTTTGAAAAAATTACACAATGTCTGAAACTACCATATGTACCTTGATTTCAAGTTTCATCCTAAGTGGACAAAAAATGTAAAAGTTATGAGCAAAAAACCACCTGTGCAAGGGCAAGGGGACAAAAAAAAGGACAAGTGTTTCTTGCAATCACCCGTATATTGAATTGTATGACCATGCCGTATAGGACCACTATTCAGAATTTCATTGCTTCATAAGTTGTTGTTTTTTCATTTTTCATGAAGTGCTAGAGGGGCAATATTAAATGTTATAGTGGTGCTACAAATGTCAACATTCATCCACATATTGGATAGAAATTATCACATTAGCACATTTCACATAATCAAAATTATGTTTTCATCCACAATCCAACGATTTCATCCAATTCTTTTCTTTTAAATTGGAGCTTTGGGGCGATTTCATCCATGACTTTGCTATTTTCTGTTCCAAGGGCTTGGTATGGGGCCAATTATTTTGGTGCAAATTGACTACAAATCGCCTAAAAAAACAATGCCTTCATTCCTTCATAAGATAACTTCGAGTAAGGTAAGATAGCCCACTGCCGTTATTTCTTCCATAGTGGTCACCCATGAAGTGGCCCCATTGTGGGTTTTTTAGTTTTGTGAGATCTCGACCACAATCAATGTCTTACATGGTAGTGATGGAGTGATTAGTGACCACATAAGGCACTTCCAACTTTCCAGTGTGAAATTCATTTCAAGGATTGATTTTATAGGCATTCCATGTTAGAAAATATTGTGATTGCATTAGGTAGTGAGATGACCATCATGGATTCAAATTTTGTTGGCTATGGGGTGGTCTATAGACTAACCCTGTCGGGCCATGGAAAATTGAACACTTCAATAATTCCTAGCAAATTGATACTTTATCAAAAAAAAATATTTTCAATTGCACTTGCTATTTCTCACACTTGTCTTTAAGTGGGAAAAAATTGAAAAATTTGAACAGTAGCGTGAGGCCAAACTCCAAATTCTGACCACAATGGGCTGTCTTACCTTACAAGTAAATTATATATTCGGTCCCTGCTTCAATTCAACTGAATTGCAGCATACAGTAATTAATTGCAGACAGAATTCCATTCAGAATTAATTGCAGACAGAATTCCATTCAAAATTAATTGCAGACAGAATTCCATTCAGAATTAATTGCAGACATGCAGGTGGGCCGGGTTGCACACTTGATTGCAGTCTTCCACTGAGCATTTTGCTTTCAATTCAAGTACCGGAAACCTGTAACGTAACTTGTCCGTTTAAATCTCTGTGAGGCCTTCTAATTAACAAGTGGCAGCCTGTTATTGGAGAGCAGATGCTCGATATATGGTAGGAGGCTCTAAAACAGAGTGGGTATTTTTTTTTTTTTTTTTTTTGAAGCAAATGGAACCGGAATTTCATTGCCAAAGAAAAAAAAATTGAATTTTTTTTTTTTCCTTGAAAATATTGGGTTTCCTTTCAGTATTTATATTCAAAACTAAGATCACTACGGTCAGAAAAAAATCATAAGAGAAATAGCACAATGAGTTTAGAATTTTCTAGTGTTGAAAAACTTACTATTTGAGGAAAGAATTGAAATTTTTATGACCAGATCTTATGCATATTTTACAATTCAATAGAAACCACTATTTTGACCAATGAAAAAAAATTCAAGTGTTAAAGATAGAAATTGTATTTTTGGTGAATTTTTGAAGTTATATCTTCAAAATTCATTTGAAGAGAATCTGAAAATAATTTTATAAATTTGACCGTACGGATATCTTCTAATTTTTGTGCTTCACATAAAGTTCTTTAATGCAAACTTCAAAAAAGTTATAGAATTTATATTTTATAACACATTTGTGTTTTGTCCACCCCCCTTGGGCTTTTAGGGGTTAACCCCTCAACGCCCAAGGTCCAACTATGTTTGAAAGCATCCTCCCTTTGGAAGTGTTAAAAGTCTCACTTTCAGTCAGTTATAAAGATCTCAAGCGTACAATATTGTAGTGTGCATGTTGTAGATGTTGTGGAACAAATTTGGGGTCATTTAACCGTATAGATTGAAATATTATAATGTTTTAGTGTTGAAAAAAGGTGCTGAAATTTTCTTAAAAACACATTTGGAGGTGAGATTTTATTTCTAAACCGACTCAAATGAAAAACCTTTAAACTACAATGTGATTCAAAACCTAAATATAAACACTTTGATGATAAAAAAATATCATAAAAATGACTCAATTGTGTCTACAAAATGGATTTGAAATGTCAAAAAATAGTGAACAAAGTAGCAAAAAATCACATTGTGGCTAAACCTCCTTCTACTAAAATGCCTCTCAGTCACTCATAACATCTTGGATGGATATGAAATTTTAACCACAAAACTAGATTAGTAAGCACAACTTTACAACAAAAATAATTGAAAAAAGGATCGTATACAAAGAAGAGTTATGAGCCGCCCTGAAGTTCACTGAAATGCAAACATTTCTCAATTTTGAACTTTGAATTGCTCCCAAACATTCAAAACAACTTGGATAATTGGCATGAAATTTTTACCACAATAACTTATAACTAGACCTCTATGGGAACAAAACCCAACAAATTTTATTGAAAACAAAAATTGATGAAGAAGATACAATCCCCCGAAGTTGCAGCCATCACAATGCAGTGTGTTGAACCTAAATTGAACTTGAGAACTTGGAACGACTTTCACAAACTCAATAAGTCTTGGATTGATATGAAAATTTTACCATAGAAAAGAGACTAGTATGCGCAACTTTTACAACAATTTTTATTAAAATCAAACATTGAATGCAAATGTTAGAGCGCTTCAAAGTTGCCTTCAAATGGGCTACTATGTAGTGTTTTTAAAGAATCGTGTGTTTTTGTAACAACATAATTGTCATTTAATGAGATTTTTAATGATAACAGTACAGTATTGACATTTCAAGACCACTTGAATTATTTTATATCAAAATTAATTTTCAATACGTATCCATGAGTTTTTGAAAATCTCAAAGTTGGTACCTCCTACCGTGCATTCATCCCTAACTGTGATTTTCAATTTCGATGTTGGACCTTGTACAACAAGGTTCAAATGGGTTAAATTTCAACCTAGTTTGGATATGAAGTTAAACTTCTGAATCCTTTCTTTTGTATATTTTGGTTTTCCACATGTATTTGAAAGAATTTTTTTCCAAAGGTAAAATCACATGTCCTTTATTATATAATTCATTAAAATAACTCAACTTTTTGTGAAGAACTGAAGTCACTGTAAATTTTGAAGAACAATGAAAAGTGTTGATATAAATACAAAAGCTCCTCAAAAAAAAATTAAAAAAATATTCCCATCTACATATTCCATAATGTAGTATTTCATAGTATAAAGGAAATATTTAATCCCTTCTATATTTTGAAACAAATTTCCTTTACTTTGAAAATTCAAACTATAAAAATGTRCTCCTTTTTAGGAAGTTTTCAAGCAAAGTAGAAAGTACAATTGCAAAGCTTATTGTTGACGTATTTTGTCAAAATAATTGACTCTAATTTAATTCAATGACATGAATATATCTTTAACAAAAAAAATTGCAAAAAATTGGATGAAAATTATATAATGCCTTTTTGTAAAATCRGAAACTACTTCACGTATTATAAACTATTTTTTTTGGCTCTGGTGATTTTACCTTGTTAAACAAATGGTTGAAAAGTACTAAGATAGGTAGCAACACAAAAACTAACAATGACTCAAGCCAAGGGATTTAGACAAAAATTAATTTGTAGTTTTGTTAAAATAAGGTGATAAGTATTTGAATAGATGTAATACCAATTGTTTAATATTCAATCATTTGAGTGTAGATTTTATTATTTATGATTACATTCCCTAAGAATGAAAAATATATTATAATTAGAGCAAAGTACCATAATAGTAGTTATCCAATTATCACATATAGTGAAGGTAACTTAGATACAACTAATGAAATTTAGGCCTTTCATTATAGATCTATATGTAAACCTTAGGACTTTCAATTTGCGAAATTATACATTTACCAACATCAATTGTGTGGATGTCCTTTTTCATGAGATAGTGAAAGAATTAACTCTTAAAATCACATTACAAGCGAGTGAATTTATATAAATGAATTTTTCATTATCCCCCATATATATACAATAGACAATAGAGCCTCTCTAGGTTGCTCCTCTATAAGCCAATAAACCTCTATAAACCAATGTTGTTAGACCGGTCCCGGACTGGGCCACATTTCAAAGGTTGCAACTATATATGACCCTCTTTTAGCCAATAAACCTCTCTAAGTCAATATATTAGACCGGTCTAGGACCTATAGAGTAAGGGAGGCTGTACTATATATTTTTTTAATATGCTAGATTACAATCATCATGGGATTAACAAGTGTATCCTACATTCTATATCTATACCTATGTTGTACTATATCCATATTTTGATCTACATATCCATACTTTGTATATCATGTTCTTAGGTATTCCACATATTATAAATGTATCAAAGTTTTTTTGTTTTAGTTTTGGAGTAGGATGGGTGAATCATGTGTTTTATTTTATTTGTTTTTTTATTTGTAGGGGTGGTTAATTAACCCTTAAAGGACCTTGAGGAGCAAAGGCGTCTCATGAATAACTTCATTGTTTACTCTAGAAACAAAGACTGCACCTATTGGTCCATTAATTAGAGCATTTTGGTGTCTACTTTGGTCATGGGGCTAGCATCTATGATAAGGTTTTTACATGTTCCTTTTCAGAGGATAACTTGAACCCTAAAGCCCTAAACAACGTTTTTTTGGCAACATAGCAATTTTGGGCAGCTCACTTTGAATAGAGTTTTTATTCTACTTCTTTGAAATTTACACAAAACATGTGCTTGAGGAGTATTTTTAAGGCCCAACAATTTTTATAACTTTTGAACAAGTGATTAAAAAGTTATTGCATGATATATCATTTTCATTGGTCAGTGGGTAGACCGGACAACTTCAAAGAAATATTTAATAATTGTCTTTTTCAAAAACAAAAATTTGAAATTGGTAATTTGTATATATATATATCTATGTGTATGTGTGTGTGTGTGGAAAGCTTTGAATCATTCCATTTTGATCAATGAGATAAAAGTTGTGAGAAGCTTTTGTTTGCGGGTAGTTGTGGATTGGCATTTTTCAATTCCATAACAAAATTCTTAACAATTTAATATTTTGAATCATTTTCTACTTCTTCATGCTTACTATTTTTCCCTATATGTTGTACAATTCCAAATTATCTAAAATTTTTCAAGCATGTAGCCAACTTGCTTTTCAAAATTAATCCACAAAAGCACCACCATTTTGGGCACTTTTTTTTAGACAAACCTTATGAAGTGCAGCAACCTTGTGTTTTGGAAGACCAAAAAAATTATTTTTTTTCAATTCAAATGCTAAAATCTTCCAATCTATAGGATGAAATTTTTTGAGATTTTTTCCAGATCTTATCAGATTAGTGTACTATAAGATCCTATGTTTACATGTTTCTAAAAATGTTTTCTTCAAAAATTTGGTACTTGTACTAAAAATAGCAATTGTCAAGCATTTTGGATGAAAAGATAGTWAAAAACTAGTAGGATTTAACTCCTAAAGGCCAATAGCATTTTTTTATTTAAAAACATCATTGCTAGTGTTRCAAGTATAAATATCACTAAGATATAGAAATCTCAACCATTTGTAGTGTATGTGTTGATGACGCCGGTGATGATGTTAATAAATGGGGAATCATTTGGTCACATAGATTGTAAGATTATAATGTTTTAATATTGAAAAAGGATGCTAAAATTTTCCTAGAAAGACATTTGGAGATGAAATTCAATTTCTTAACCTACTCAAATATATAAAGATTTATAAACTAGAAAGTGATTAAAATCTAGCATATAATCACATTGGTGAAAAAAAATATCATTCAATTGACTCATTGTCATTGTCTCTACAAAATGGCTTTAAAATGTCAAAAAATAGAAAAAAAAAATTGCAATAAATATAGCTAATAACTGAACCTCCTTCTACTAAAAATGATACTCACTCATTCATAACTTCTTGGATTGATGTGAAATTTTAATTAAATAGGATAGACTAGTATGTTCAACTTTTCTAGAAAAAATATTGGACACTACTTGAAGAAGAAACAAGACACCTAAGTGATTCTACTCCCAAAATTTATGGATTTTGAACTTTGAATTGCTTCTAAACATTCAAAAAAACTTGGATTGACGTGAAATCAACCACAATAACCATACTTCATGAGGAACATAAACCAAGCTTTTTTTTTTTATATTGAAAAAAAACATTGGAAGAAGGAAATACAAGCCTCCAAATTTGCATCCATCAAATGGAATTTGATGAACTTAAATTGAACCTATGAATCTTGGTCGGCTTCCGAAAAAACAATACGATTTGGATAGATCTGAAAATTTTACCACACTATTTAGAGGGTTCACAAATTTAACAACAAATTTTTATTGAATTTGGACATTGGATGCAAAAGTTACAGCACTTTGAATTGAACTTGAAACTATGTGAGGATACTTTTGTGGTCCCCCTAGGGCGTTTAGGAGTTAAGCTTAGTAGTTAGTGAAGTTGATATAAGGTAGCCCCCCCACCAATGGCACATGACCTTAAACCGCCATCTTCCAAGTGTATACATCTCAAAAACCAATTATGTATATATGTGGAAGAAACGCATTTAGAAAAAATCTTTGACCCTCCATAACTTTTGCATACTATATCCAAATGGCGTGTTCTTTGGTGCATTGGAATCTCTTTCCACTTGCCAACAAGACAATATGAAATTCTCACAAGCCCAATAATAGTAATTAGACACAGTAGCAATTTGTGGCGCTTTTGGATGTACTCACCTTATCCAAGTCCAAGCACTTCAGTTTGCAATTTGAAAATTATTGGCCAAACTGCCTTCCAAAAATTGAGACAAATAATTTCCATCCAACTGAAGTACATGCTAGGTCGGTCATCATAGCATTGCGAAATCCAAGCAAATGGTAAACTAAGGTAGAAGTAACTATTACCAACCACACCCAATGACCAATCTCTCGGGTGCACTATTTCCAACCATAGGGTGGAAATCAAGCTTGGAATGTTTGTTTGTTTGTTTGTGTCCTTTCCAAGGTTGGGATTTATAAGATTATGACAAATGTCCAAAAGAAGAGAGTGGGAAAGTAGTTCTTGAATGATGGGAATTGCTAGACTTTAAACATTGTTATTGGTTGAAAAGTACTTTTTGGCTCCTAAAATTAAGAGAAATTTCAATGTTGAAAGTAAATTCTAAAAAATTTGCAATCCCCATGTTTTCTATCTTCTTACATGGGAAAAAATTCCACCATCTCTTACACCTCACTATTTGCTCCAAAATAGCTTAAATGATCAATTACTAGTACTTCTACCGTACCTTAACTGAGATTGTAGATGCCCAGTATTTTTGGTGACCTTACTATAGGCAGTCCTTTCAATTGGTTCTCACACTCTAGAGAATTGAAAGAAAAGTGAAAAAAAAATTTAGAATTTAAGAAGTCTCCATTCACTGAAGGTTCTTAACGTAAACATATTTTGCTAAATTCTTGAACTACAAAAAGAGATAATTGAGATGCTTTAAGGACTCACAGATGTAGATCAAACTTTGTTTGCATCTTTTCCAAGTAAAGTAATTGCCCCCTATACGACCAAGTGTCCATTCAATGTACACAAGAAATCTTGGATAGGTTCTTAAGAAGTCAATTTTAGTCAAATGTTCATGAAATTTTGACACAAGCCTAAGTAAACATGTATTCACTTTGTGGCAACATAATTTTTTTTCCCAATGGGGATCTTGGATCAAAAGTTATGCCAACTTGAATTTTTGAAGCAGCTTGGGCAACTTCAGGTAGCATATGCAAAATTCCTCCTATAAATTTGAAATTTGGCAGGGATGTACTTACATAATGCAAGATGAAAATGTTCAAAAAGTAATAGTGAGTAGCATAGAAATATCATTCTAGGAGGGGTTTAAGCCTCATGGCCTTGCCAAGCAAGGTTGGAATGTTTTTTTTTAACTTCAAACATTATAATCTTTCAATCCATGTAAGGTAGAAGGCTCAGAAAGCGCCCATCTAAGGGCTGGTCCCCCCTTTTCACATATTTCCTTGGATTGGAATATTTTTAACTCATTTTTTAGTCAAGGAGAAATAGATGTGGATTCTAACACAAGTTGTTTCATAACTTTGGAAGCATTATTGAATTAGTTATGAATTTTCAAACATAGTCGGCATAGGGCCCATAGTGGTGATCAGTAGGCCTTGCAAACCATACATGCGCAGTTTGAAAAAAAATCTGGCTTGGTTCAAAAACTAGCAGTGCAACATGTCAAAAGTGATATAATTTGTCTCTAAATGCGTCCCTATCAAAAACTGAAATGGATGGTTGAATAAATCATTCTTTCAGATTTTTTATCACTTGAGAGAAGGTAGTTCAACAACCAATCCTTATTTTGAATATAATCAAGAGACACCTATCCACATACTTGAGAATGAACCCAATAGGACTCTGAAACCATCCATTCAATTAGTGAAAACCAAGTCTTAGCATGCCTCAATATAATCCACAATTCATTTTCTCACAGTAAAAGATCCATTTCAGCCCCTCCTAGTAGACAAGTGCAAAAGCCTGAGCGGTTTATGAGCCCTCTCCTATAGTCAAAGTTTTGAATTTTTTTTGGGTGCATTTTTATAATACTCCAGTACAATTTGTATGGTTGAATTTTGGAAAAAAAAAAAAAAAAAAAAAAAAATCATTTTTTTCTTATTGCCCTAAGAAGTGGTAAATTTTTTACAAATTTTGCCTAAAATGTGGCATAGTGTCTTAGGGGTTAAAGTCCTAATTCAATGAAGACAACCAGCATTACTTGAACAAAATGATAGTAGGGTTTTTAGCTTTAGTTGAATTGATCAGATGCATTTGTTAGAGAAAAGTTAAATTTGAGCTATACAAAGGTTACAAGGGCTTTGAGGAGGGGACCTAAAGACTGAAAAGAGAAAGGGTTGAAGATGGCATATTAAGCTATTTATCTTGTCAAGGCTTACTCTATATACCTCTAAAATTATATGTCAACAAAGATCAAACATAGATTCACTTAACTCCAATAAGAGAGGTTCATCCATAGAAAGTTAAAGGATCACAACATATACTTGWAAATGGAGGGTAGATGCATGGTTTGGCATTCACTAATCAGTCATCTAAGGAGAGTCTTAATAAGTGGTTGACCTGAAAACATTGGCACTTAGAACTTCAAATACACTATGCAAACTGCAAAGGAGAGAATTTTTTTTTTTTTTTAAATCAATAAGATAATGACTTCCAAAGACTAGGTGTAATTTCTCTCTATAAAAGTTCATGATCATATGAAACACAATGATGTTGGCACAAAATAATTCATTTATGAATAAAAAGGTTTTTTATTTACTCTTACATTAGTCACTATACAATATTTTTATGTATTTATGCTTTGAAGGAAATTCACATATACAAAATTGATTGTTGTATCAATCTATAAATTTATCTTTAAGAGTCAACAAATCACTGTTGATAGATATTGGTTGTCAAAAAAATAACGTAGAAGGCTTTTCAATCAAGTTCTTATATTTTTTTTGCCCCAAAATAGCATTAAAAACTATATTATTTTTTGTGATATTCATTTTGGAATGCTAGCACCCCCTCCCTTAAATCAACCTTGATCGAGACAAGGTTATTGAGATGTCGAACCATGCATCCATCCTGGAACAAATGACTAGAGACAAATTATTGTCTTTGTATCATCTACAATAATTGGAAGTCCACATCTATTCAAAGTTGTCTTTGGAAGGACAAAAATAAGATGCTTACGTGCACAAAAAGATAGATAAATTGAATATGAGGAAGTTGGATGGCATCTTATGTACTCAAAAAATCATTGGTCAAATTTGGAAACAAACAAGGATTTCATGGATATATTTTACAAACATATATAAACAAATAAATAGGGCAATCAAAACTAGACAAGGATTTGAAATTGATTTGGTTGATAGATTCTTGGAGTGTGTACAAGTTAATAGAATTCAAATAATGAATCCTAAATGAAGACAAGTCATCCTCAAATCYTTATCACCTTTGTGCCAACAAATTGTACTAGCTTGCTTGCATTAGTAAAGTGAATAGCTTAAGATTGATGTGTTGGCTTGTTGGACCCAACTCTAACTATGGCTAAAGAATTTGCAATTTGTTTGAAACTTTACCAAAAGTAGCTTCTCTAGCATCACCCAACCATCACCAATTTTCCACTCATGTTAACCTTGTCTTGCATGGGCGCATGGCTRATCAAATACCATGGTACTCAAATCTTRCATCTACTTGTCCAACAAAACAATCAAGCCCCAAAATGAGTTTATAGTGGATYTGCCTAGCTTAGAAGACAACCACAAATTGTTTAGGGTATGATTGTTTAGTCCACCTTAACAACTAAAAGTTGTAAATAGAGACGACTTACACTAGCAATTGATTGCAAGAACCTACCAACATGTTCACAACAAAATCATACAAAATGAGCAAAAACAACAACATACTCTTAACTTGCTTTCAGACTTTGTGGAGGAAAACCACAAGTACCTTTCATAAAATGCCAAAAACCTTGGATAAATAAAGTGGTGCAATCCTTACAAACCTAGTCTGTTCTAATCCTAGGAGCACATGCAGCAAAAATCTTGGATAAATAAAGTGGGGGCTGTGGGGCAATCCTTATAAATCCTAGTCTATCCTAATCCTAGGAGCACAGTCAAAAACCACTGCCCCATGTAGATAACTCTAATACAAAAATATGGAAGTTGTTAAAACTATACATGAAACAAACATTGTCTTAAATGAATCTTAAATTTCAATTTTAGGCTGGTGCATGCATTCATGAAAAATTGTCCTACATTGGATGTGTGCTAACTTAATAAATAGGCCCTAGAGTGATGTACATTATATATCCTTTAATTTTTAGTTAAGATATTGACCCTATGAACACCTAAAATACTATTGTAGCTTTCTAGCAATTGAGGCAACTTTATGCCTAATAATTAATTACAATGCCAAAAACACTTGGAAACATACATTTAACTAAAACTAGATATTTTGAAAATACAATTAAAATAAGTTAGGCATTCATCTAAGTTGTTCTTTGAATTTTTGGATGGTTGTTCTACTTTCATTTAAGGCAGACACATCTACCTAATTCCTTGTCTTGACCTCCAAATCCTAAACTTTCAATCTTGTAATTTAGGAATTTGCTAAATATCAAAGGTTGTTGTGTGCAAGAGATATGATTTCTATGTGGAGTGTTTGTAAGAACTATTGGTCCTTAATTATGTCACACATATGTAGCATGAGAGACTTATCATTTGCTATAATTTTTGAAGCATGAACTTGATGAATTGAATTTTTACCTTGTTCAAAAAGGGTTATTTGGCATGCATACCTTTGAATACCGGTATTGAAGATGGTTTCAAGTTCATTCTTTTAGTGAATGAACTTTCATCTCTTCACTAGGAGGTCTTTACAAAGTACAAACAACTAATTTTAATTTTTTTTTGTAAACTTTTTTTCATATTTTTCAAAACTAAAAACGTCTAATTACCTAATTTCTTGAGATTTTGTACTTTTTTTAGTTCACCTACTTAGAATTTTTTTCTATGCTTTTCCTTTGTAGGGTATTACCATTATAAGAAGCCTTTGGTTTAGGAGACAAATCCAAATTTTTTTAAACCAATTAGGTGACATCCAATGCAACATTGATGTTATGTTGGACATTTTTGTTGACATGAAAATATGGAGTTGTTAGATTGGACATCACCTAAAATCTATTGATAAAAATGGAAGTCGTCACCTAAAACACGAGTTTCATATAGTGCATCTTCTTAAAGGTGTTTACTTGGCCATATTTTTATATCTAAAGAAACACTTTTTCTAATTTTAAATTACTCTTCGGGTAATTACAAAAAACACTTAGATTATTTTGTCACATAATGTGTGTTGATATGTTTATTGGCCATAACTTTTGTATTTTGGCTCCAATCAACTCAAGATTTATAGGAAAGTTACTCATGACTATTATACACCTAATCTAATTTTTTGTAATTTTCAAAAATGATTAACTATCCAAAAATAGACCCCAATTGAATGTCACACTTGCCAATTTGGAGGGTTTTAGTACTGTTTAGCATCCAAAAAAACAAATTTTGAATTGAAATTTGGAGAAGATGGTCATCTAATATACTTATAGCTAACTCTTCAAGGAATTTTAAAAATAATTATTTTTATGTGGTGTGGAAGTCCACAAAGTCATCTTCATTTTGCTTGCATTTTGAAACATATAAAATATTATTTTGGTGGTTCTTTTAGTGAATGACCATCTCCAAAAAGTTGTTACAGATGGCCAATTTTTGTTCTGTGTATTTACTTATTTTTCCTAATTTTAACTAATTTCAACATCAAAATACCTATATTCTTGAGACTTGATACTTTCCTAGTTCTCCTACTTAGAGAATTTTTCTATGCATTTTCTTCCGTGGTTATCTTTGTCTTAAAGATATATGCATTAGTCATATTTTTAGATTTAAGAAAATTATTTTTCTAATTTTAAAGTACTCCCCAAAAAATAATGAAAACGCAACAAATAGTACAAGTGTTTCTTGCAATCACCCCCTTGTTCAAAGCCTGAAAATGGCCAAAATGTTACAAAGTAACAAAACCAACCAATCAAAAAACTTTGCAATGAATGTTTACAGTTATTGACAAAAATGAGATGCAATATTGTGTGGAGCAAGTTGAATTACTATGAAGTAGGCAATCCTAATATACACATATATAAATATGTATGTATATATAGAGAGAAAAATTAGGTAAATTCTTTTTCAAAAGTTTAGACATTTTTTTAATTATTTATTTTCTAGCTAAAGTGCTAGGAAGCTATAGTGCATAACAAAAATCTCATCCTATTTACTTCTATTGTTTTTTCTAATACATGTGATGAAGAATCACCATTTATTTATATATAAAACTATAAATACAATCCTATATGCTTTTCAAAGTCACTTATACTTTTTATTGCAAATTTTTATTGGCATCCTATATTAGTCTTCARTCTTTGTGTAGTTTTTTAATACCTACTAATAGTTTTTTCTAAGACAGCTACACTAAAAAGTATATTTAGTGTTAGCAACACTATTTACGAACCTTGACACTAAATATCATTAATCCTACAAAGTAAGTAACATTAAATCTAATTTCTAACACTAAATGTTCACTATGGTAAATCTGAAATCTGAAGAGGTTTACATTTAGTGTTAGAACATATTAAAGGAAGAGAAAAAAATCTGAAATTTGGAATCTGGAATCTGAAATTTGAAATTTGAAATTTGAAAACCGAAATCTGAAATTTGAGAAGGTAAATCTGAAATCTGAAATTTGAAGAGGTTTACAAAAAGGAAGAGAAGCTTGAGGCCGCACATTGAAGTCTAATTTTACACTAATTCCCGCAAAGTTCAGATTTAGTATTGAGTGGAGTAGGGTGGTAAGTACAGTACACTAAATGTAATCCAACACTAAATATACTTTTTAGTGTAGTATCTAATTCAAGACAATTAAGAAAAATGCAGCCAAGATATATATGTGATTTTTTTTATGCTTAAAATATATTTTGTAAATTCTTTAAGTTGAGAGCATAGGATCCCGCATAGGATATACACAATATAAAATGAACATCCTTGAATAATAGAAATGTCTCAACGCTCATTATTTGCTTAAGGAATTTTCCTTACCTGAATATGAAAGCCTTTTTGGTTAAATTTTTTAAATATATTTCCATGCCATTTCAGAAATTTTAACGATAATGCATGAGTTATAGGATTATTTAATATACGACATACTTTTTTTTTTTTCTAAAAATGATGAAAGTCAAAACTTCATCTCTAGGGAGGGCTAGAAAAAGTCTACATTTGAAGTTTAGGCACATTGAACTTGCAATTGGTGGGGTTACTCACTCTAAATTTTGGAAGGTTGTACTTGAACAAACTAAATAAAGCATCTTATGATTGAATTCGTTAAAAATAATTATAGATGAAGATTTTGACCTTATTTTGAAGCAGTTTTGAGCCTCTACAATATGAAAGAACTTGAGGGGTTTAAACTTGTCGTGGCTTTGAATCAAAAATGTCTTCAAATGTGTCTCATTAGGTTGAACACTCGTACTCACTTTAGATTTTTGTAGCCAACTACACCACTTGGCCTAGGTAGTGTCACTTTTTGCTTGCCAAGTTCACTTTGAAAAAAATTGGTCTCCGCACTAAGTATTAGCACCCTATCATATTAAAAATTGTGTCATTCCTCTCGTTACTTCCACATTTGCTCGAGGGAGGGGGGCTTTGCCATAGGTAGTTTTACATTCATGCCAATTTAGTCAATTTTAACTATGGCCTTAGTGGTAGACATAGAGGCCAATGAAAGACCTATGTAAGAAGAAAGGGAAAAATGGTCATTGCAATAATGGTTCAATTTAATAATCAACCCCAAATTCATTTGAGATTATTAATCAACTTAGAGTCCAAAGTGATTAAGAAATTCAAATGCTTTTGGTACTTAGTTTGAAATCAAAAGTCACTTAATTTGGTGTGCTTGAAGATGAGAATATAAATTCTTTATACAAGTGGGGTAGTGGTAGGTAAATCAACCCATGTGGGATATGTGAATTAGGCTTAATAGAAACTCAACCACTCACAGTTAAGTCAAAATGCGGAAATTATGCTAAAAATTTAATTGCATGAAACACCTTTTTTGTAGCATTTTGCATAGTGCTTATGATTTTTTTTTGAGAGTACTTCATAATGAAAAAAAAAAATTTAAGTATTCATTTTTATGAAGATGATACCCTATGAAGAAAAAGTGTAGAAAAATTCTCTAAGTAGGAGAACTAAAAAAGTGAAAAATTTCATGAAAATAGGTACTTTGACATTTTAATTTGTAATAAATAGGAATATTTTTTTCTAAGAAACTAAAATTTGTCAATTGGGAAGAACTATATGATGTAGAGATTTCACCAAAAGAATGATCTTAAAACCATCTTGAATGTTCAGAAGTGTGCGCAAGGGAGCCCTATTTGCACACATGTAGATGGAATAAAATAATTAATTCTAATTCTCTTTAGTCAAGGTTGTCACATTGGACAAGTTACTATTTAAGTATTCATTTCTTGTCTAATTGAAAACTTCCAATTTCTAAAATGTACTTAAGACATACATCTCATAATTTGGACATGTGCAATTGGACAAGAAATGAATAGTAACTTGTCCATTGTGACAACCTTCTCTTTAGTATATGCATGCCCACCTAGTGCAAGAATAGATCACAAAAATTTCAGCTCAAAATCATTAATTTTGGGTATATTTTAGTACTAAACCCCCATAAACTGCAAAGTTTGACAAATTAGCAAAATCGAAATGTAAATATCAAATGATTTTTGAATTTAAAAAAAAAAAAAAGGAATCTGATAGCTATCAAGTTAGACATTTCTAATAAAAATTTCAAGTTAATTGGGATCATACTTTAAAAAATATAGTGGATGACAACTGAGTCATTCCAAGTGTGACGCAAAATAGTACTTGTCTGTCATGCAATCACCCATCATTTGAGGATAAAATTTTTAGTGTAGTAAAATATCCATTTAAAAAAAAATTTAAATAAAAAAAGTTGTGAAATCAAGTTAAGTTTTATCACCAAAAATTTGATTAAAGTTTAGAATCTCCTAAAACAAGTTATAAGCAAAAATCAGAGAAGGTGTTTTAAAATGTCCAAAAAAATTGTCCCTTCCAAGTTCAAACCCCTCTTTGAAATTTGTCCATAGGGTGATTGCAAGAAAGACTAGTACTATTTTGCGTCACAATTGGAATGACGGAGTTGTCATGTGCTATAATTTTTAAAGCATGAATCCAATTAATGTGAAATTTTTATTGGAGATGGATAACTTGATTGTTATTATATCCCTTATTTTTCATAATTTTTTAAAAATCATTTTGTATTTAAATTTTGAATTTAGCTAATTTGTCACACTTTGCGGTTTGCCGGTTTAGGGTTTTTTAGTACTGGGGAGTATCCAAAATTAATGATCTAAGGTAGAAACACCCATAACCGTCATTGTACCCATAACTGTCACTAGAGTTCCCTTAAATTATCTACAAAGGTATCTTGCCATGCTTAATTGTGGTTGGTGGGCTCTGATTTTTTTAGATTTTGGTGCTAGAATCAAGGCAGATTTATTAGAGTGTGGTTTAGGGTGCCCTAGGAAGGTCAACTTTGAAAATTCATAGAAATTAGATGCCTTATCCAAAATATTTGTTGTACAAAAAGGTGCCTCCAACTCTACTAAATTGCTTATTTTGACGGTTATGGGTGTTGCTACCTTAGAGCTGAAATTTTTGTGGTCTATTCCTACACTAGGAATGCATGAATCCACTGAAGGGAATTTACAAAAACATTATTTTATGTCCTCTACGTTCATGCAAACAGGGCTCCCTTGCGTGCACAGTTTTGAACATTGAAAATAGTTTGAAGATCATTCTTTTGGTACAATATCTTTACCAAGAAGTCTTTCCAAATGAAAATTTTTTAGTTTCTTTGAAATTTTTTTTCCTATTTTTGACAAATTAAAACGTCAAAACACCAATTTTCATGAAATTTTGCACTTTTCTAGTTCTCCTACTTAGAAAAATTTTCTACGCTTTTCCTTCCTAGGGTACATTCCCAAGCTAATTTTGAGGCTCTGATTGCAAATATGAATTCAAAATTTGCAAGTTTTATCGTACATGGCAATGAAAAAAATTCAATGTTTTTCCCAAAGAGTAGAAAAATGGGCAATAAGGGGGTTAGTTTATTCTAGTTCTTTGAGGATTCATGATGGACAATTAATTTTATTATAAAAGCAATTTCTTCACCCTTTATTCTCATCAAATGTATTGTATGACTTATGTCTTTCACAATTCACATAATCATAAAAAAAATCAATCTTTGGATGGATGGTAATTGAACTGTTTAGAACTAATTGGTTGTTTTTTACACAACTTGATGAGAGTTTTTTGAACTGTTTAGAACTAATTGTTTTTTTTTACACAACTTGATGAGAGTGCAAAGTGCATTACAGGAAAGGTGTTTTACTAATGAATTGGACCTCTAATACTTGGATTTTGAGCCCCTATAGCCACTGACAACCATCTGACTTCCCAATGTAACGTAAGCAACAAGCACACTAGAATTAGGCACCCTCTGCATGACCCAAGACGTTGCTCAATACACTGCAAAAGCAAACTTGGAGGGGCATGTAAACATTGTTTTAAGTTTGGGCTGCTTGGCTAGAGACATTGTTCACGTGAAGCAACGTCTTGGTACATGCATTTTGCAATGTTTGTTGTGTAAATGGGAACAAATGAACTTGAGTTCTCATGTTACTTTACTTGTTCACTTCTTTGGGAACATTTGTTCCCGATAATTTGTCTATTTAAGTGAGAAGATAGATATTTAATATTCTGGCCAATGAAACATCAATATACTATATACATTACAATGTGTTGTACGTCATATACTCATATAGTATAGCACACACTTCTTTTGTAAGTGGAGTATGTGTTGTAAAATTGTAGGCAGTAGGCAAGCATATTATACTTCATGGGAGTCTCATCAAGCACAATGCTTATAAGATAATGTCTTTATCAAAGAATGAAGATGGGAACTCATTAGGATCTTAGTAATTGGGCGTTCTCTCACTGAACGTTGTTTAGACGTTGCTCAAAAAATTGCTTCTTGCCAAACGTTGCTTTTGTTGAGGCAAAGACTGCTCTATTCCTAGTAGCACCATAGGTGTTGCTAAAAAACGTTGCAAACCCCCCTTACTCKAGTAGTGAAGAAGAATGTTAAATCCTCCATTCAAAGTGGGCCCAACAGGTTGGAATTACCCTGGGTAAAAATGTTGGAATTTTTTATTCTTTACATAAATTTGTTTTTGCAAATTCTGAATTTATATTTGCAATTAGAGACCCCAAATTAGCTAGGAAAGTTCTAGATCATATCCTAGACACGGCTCAAAATAGGGGGCTTTTTTTACTTTTACCTCCGGTGAATCCTTTTGGGCCTACTTTGAATGGAGGATTTAACATCCTGCAATCAAGAAAAGGAGAAAGAATATTAAAGTGCTAGATAAAATATAAGTTTTGAAGTCCTCTTCAATACACTAATGATGGTAAATAGTGTTACCTACACTAATTGATTTAAAACAGCCATATGTTTTTACTCCTAATGAATATTTTTATTAATTATAGGTTCAAAGATTTTCCAACTATAGTACTATTAGGATCCATGCACTTTGTAAAAATATTCATGAAGAGTAAAAAACTTATAGCATTTCTAAAATAGTTAGTATGGCTGTATGGGTAACACTATTTACTATCATTAGTGCAGTGCTTTATGGCAGCCCGCAGGAGGCCGGCTCCAACGTAAGAGCATCTCCACCAGACTTGCAAAACGGATGAACTTCTTAAGAGGCTGGCTCCAAAAGCTCTAGTGGCTTGCAAAATGGGTGGTTTTGCAAGTCAAAGCTTGGCTTGCAAACCGGCTTGCAAACTGTATAAGACAAAATAAAGTGCATGAAAAGTCAACATGAGTGGGTATTGCCTCCTATAAAAAGTCACCACTATAGTTTGCTATTGTCCTTGCTATTGTCCTCCTTGGCTTCTTAACAAGCCATGGGTGGGGCGTCCGGCTTGCGAAATGGATGCCCTCCGATTTTGCAAGCCAAATCCCACCTACATTTTGCCAGGCGGGTGGGGATGCTCTAAGTTCATGCCGTGGTCCAATTTTGAGGAACTGGTGGCGATGCCCTTACAATAAGTGTTATGACTCATAATATGCCACGTAATATATGAAAGTGGTACACTACACTACAGTAGGTTCGTGAATTCTTGCCGGTAAAGAGCAACTGAGATTCAAGAGTACTGTTCCCCAGCATAAGTGCTTTTTGAACTCCCAGGAAGTCCGAGCTGCTGTGTTGGACCTCCGAGTAGTCACTATTCCCCACGCTCGTTTTGAATGATTCCCTACAAATCTGTAGTCAGTGTAGTCACTGTAGTGAATCGTCCAAAGCAAAATRATTGGACCATTCGTAGAGTACATTCCCTGGAGCCGCAAAGTACACTCCTGCAATGCAATATTTCTTCCTTCTCGGACTCTGTTCTAATATTAGACTGGGAAGTTCGTCAAGTGGTCATGATACAAGATCATGCTCACACGTAGTACTTACAATAGAACCATAATTGCTGCAGTATATACTGAAATAATCAATCAATGAAGGGTCGGGGTAAAATTCCTTCAGTTGAGTTCAGTTTGAGCTGACTCCAGGAGAGCAAGATCCACTGAACTTACGACAATTTTGAAACTCAAGGTTGCTGGACGGATTGCCTATATATGATGTGGATGGAGCTTGCATTGGTGTTACTAACACTTTGCACTAGCTCCGTCATTGGCAGTCAGCTGATCCTAGCAACAAGGCGTGTGGTTCAGAAGCCCTGCGGGCTTCCGGGGTACCAGATTATTTGTTTAATCGAATACCGTCTAATCCATTCGAGTTACACGTACGCAAACCCCACCAATATCGTTCTAGTTACGATCCAGGGTCCCAACTTTTCACTATCAATGGCAAGTTAATCAACTGTGCATATGACTACATGAAAGTGCATATGACTACATGAAACCCCTGTGAATCGCATCAAGAATTACATGATGTTCACCTAGCTGAGTGGATAATTCGGCATATTGTGCAATGCAGTACATGGATCAGTACGGTCCTGTTAGTTGAGTTGGAGTTCCAAAATTGTGGCAATCAAGTGCACAGAGCTCTTATTGCTAGGATGGGTACATCTGAAGGTCCAGGCGGGCGCCTGGAAAAGCGGAAACCTTCGAAATCTCTTAAAATATTAACCAGACTTTAACGAAAATGATTATCAGAATGATTCTTCCAGACAATTACCGGCAGCGTAGCAGGGTTTAACTGGTCCAAAATTCTCAGCCCAAGTTTGTCATTCTAGGATTCAGGCCTCTAACTTACTCATCAGTTTTAGTGTCAGTTTCTGCCACTTCACCTGCCGATTATATGGTAGCCCTACTGCCGGCAAAATCTCCTACCAAGCATGTTGCGCCACGTGCCAGTACCGACTTTCTAGTATCCGATTGTCGGTAAACTTAATTAAAGGAGCCTCGGTTCTATTTTTGCACGATCGGCTCTAATTGCTCGGCGGAAACTTTGCCATGGGGCTTTTGTTTTGCTTACAAAGTGACAAAGCCCGTGACAATCCTCGAATCAGGTGCACCAGATGACTATCAGGCTCCATTATAGTTCGTTTGTTTTACGAATGTGACTYCGTATCAAAGATTGAATATGACAACTTTATTGCAGAGCGTACAGATCAGCCATGCTCGTCTGACACCTTCATGGATCGATGACATTGGGCATAACATGCATCAATACGTTTTCAAATCTATGGCTCCAGTTCTACCATATAAATTCTTGTGGGGCCACAACTCCAGACGAACTCGTACCAGAGCGAGTCAGTTTGCATATCTATGCATCAGAAACTCAGAACTAGCCGCCCAGGGCCCCAGCTTTAGGCTGCATTCAAGATGCTGTAATAAGACTGAACTAGAGATTAAGTGATTATTCAATGCATTGACAGGGAGAATRTATGAGGGCCYTCACCTTCTCCAGAACGACATTCAAGAATATCCTGGGAGTGCACTCTTGGTTTACACAGTTACTGGAGACAGTTTAAGGTGGGGGCTAGAATGACTGCCCAGGAATGTCATTGAAAAAATATTGATAYTGATACTGCATGTAAGCAGTAAGATTGAAAGAAGGACATTGTACRTGTCATGCATTCAAGTTTCACAGGGGTGATCCAAAATATCCATTTTTGAAATTCCATAGGCAGTGTGTAGACATGATAGAATAGGATACAATAGGAATGGAATTTGGATAGAGTACGATACACTGGGATTGGAATTTGGACACGGAAGGAATAGGGATTGGTCCAATTTGCATATTGGATTTCTCTTGTGTTTGGTGTCATTCTTCGGGTGTCAATTTACCTTTTTACCCCCAAATTTCTTACTAGCGACACTATTCTCGATCAACCCTTCATTTGTAGTTTGTAACGCTGAATATATRTGRACAGAATCGAATTGAAGGACTCTGAGTCAGAGATTCTGACTTCGACTGGAATTAACTGGACGGTCCAGCTTCTCACCTGCTGCTCCAGTGCTCCCAACTTTAACAGTTAACACCCGCAGGAACTTAGATTCTGAGTGTTGGGGAGCCGCTTACCCAATTCCAAAGCTGGGTCAACAAAGTCACACAAAAAAATCAACAGCAAAGCATGCKACAGTAGGGATCTCGAGGCATTGGTTCGAGTTCATTCCACGGCTAACTGACCAACCTAGCTAGCCAGCTAGCTAAGATGTTCTCCAGCAGTTAGGAATCTGCAGAATAAACAATACAACTCCCAGTTTAATTAACGTGTCTTCCTCGCCTTCCTCGCCTTCCTCGCTTCCACTCCGGGATAGCTGTTGTCATATTTGTCGTATCTCATTCGTCCGGTAGAATGTATCTAGACGCAGAGTACATAGGTTTAGGGAGCACAGTTAGTTTCGTATTCAGCCTGCCGAATATCATTGCCATCTTGAGCAATGAAAGCTTGCTTATTGCTACTATTTTAGTTTCGTTAGTTTTAATTCAATAGAAGAAAAAAGAAAATTATTCCCCTCTGCTTGAGGACAGAGCGTACGATTACAYTGCAAGATTCGCAGCTTGCTCTTCACCGCGGGCTAGCGCGCGCAACCTCCAATTCCTATTCTCCAAGGACTCCAAGCCAATTTCTATTTCGGCAACAAGTGTCAGCGACCCATAAATTCAATCGAAGAAGATGCTTAGCAATATATTCTTGCAGTCGAGACAGTGCTTTCTAGATTACAAACCCTCACAAGACTGGAGCCCTAGCTGACTGGAGCTTTCATACTTGATGTTCCAAAACTTTGATTCCTAGTCCCCAGCTCTTCGTTGAATTTATCGGCATAGTCTTGAGCGCCCGAGGTACGTAGTAGCTCGATCTGCTCTGATAATTCAAAGCGTGGCGAGCATGTTGCGGAAAGATTGCGTATYAAACCAAGGGTTAGAACAGACGAGTGACACAGACGACGGAGAAGGCTCTGGCCAGAATGCTCCAGAAGCGTCGGCACCTCCATTTGGTGGAGAAAGCTCCCGTCGCGAAGAGAATCGATCTCKAACGAAGGACCGTGACCCTCACGTCTGCAAAGTGTGGCCGTGCCCACAGTGCCACCAGACCCGCGACCCACAGCAACAGCAACAGCAGCAGGAGGAGAATATCCGAGTTGCGGAGCAACATTCWCTCCGACCAGCGGCGAGCACTCACAGTACGATCTTTCGCTCGGATTCTGAGTCGCAGAACATGGAACAATCTGAGTCCGAGGATGATTAATTGGGAGTCGAACGTTGCACAAGGTCAGAATCATAAGGATCACTGCTTGCAGAATTGGTTTCTAGCTAGAACGTTCTGGTGGATTGTTCATACTAGCTGGAGCCTCTTTCAGGTGTGAGATATGCTGTCTTGCTTGCTTGCTTCTGAAGCCGACCAGCGAGGTTGCTAGCTAGGTATCTTTCAATGATACATAATTATGTGATTGGGAGGGGTTTGTTAAGTGAATTTTGCAATGGTCTGTCACATAAACCTGAAGTGAATTGTGATACATAGTCATAAGACCGAACGTTAGAACTTTCAAGAGTTCATGATAATTAGAATTGACTATCTATTAAGTTTGTGTAGAGGACCAGAGTCCTTTCGGAAATTAAACATAATAGTCTCCTGAATAGGCGAATACTTATTTTTAGTTCCTGTGAGTCTGACCTAGGTTACTTGAATGTTCTAGGACTTATCCGACCTCCACGTTCAGTATTTAAGTAATTGTGGTGCTGGTGTTCATATTTAGTTTGCAAAACGTCAATTCCATTACTTTGGTGCGGTTCAGGATGTAAAGTCCGAACCCAAAATCTATAACTGTCTTGGTTTGTGCCCTGCAATTAGACCTTCGTGAAGATACATGTCACCATTTTCGGCAGTGTAAATATTGCCAATTTAATGAAATTGACATTACAAGAATTTGAATCGCCCCGTTCCCTTAGAATTACAGCTGCACTGTTTTTCAAATATAATGATACTCCTGGCTAATTGCTTTCGTAGCTACAGAGTTCGTGTGAAAATTTTACTCAGAAATTGTGAGCATATATGGTCAACTGATATATCATTTGGAAAGAGTTTTACCAGCTCCTGTAGATGTCTAAAATGCTTGATAGTTCAGCAGGAAACAGCGAAATTTATGCAGACTGAATTATATGAAGCAGTAAAAATGAGATACTCTTCTGTGCTGTATGTCTTGCAACAGAGAATGCTTAATTATGTGATGTCAGACGAAACAATATTGGGGAACTGGTTGAGAACAGATGCAACGTAGAGTTCTACGTGAATGAATGATGTTGTCCTGGCTGATAGATTTCTGCAATTTTTATGYAGTAACTACATTATTTATCAAAGTACACTGTCTTCTACGTACTAGAAACCTCCCCTTTCAGATTTAAAACAGCAGGTTGCAGCGTCAGTTACTATTCTAGACAGATGTTTGGGAAGTAGACCTTACCAACGTCAATGCCGTCAATATATTCACGGCGTACTTTGGTACGGCGACCCTAAACCGTGAAACTTAAATCTATATCAGTGATGTCTGAGATTTTAGAGCCTAGAGGAGTTGAATGTCTCTAGTTTGACGCTCTGAATCGAGCCAGTATAACGAAATTGAAGTTCAGCAAGCTAGGCAGCGCAGCCAGCGCTCTTTCGGGTCTGTTCAAA
This sequence comes from Pleurozium schreberi, assembly GCA_006891605.1. NCBI lineage: Eukaryota > Viridiplantae > Streptophyta > Bryopsida > Hypnales > Hylocomiaceae > Pleurozium > Pleurozium schreberi. The sequence continues at coordinate 30,694 of VACF01000052.1, forward strand.
TTGCCAAGTCACACTCTGTCGGTATGTGTGAAATTTCCTACTCAGAACTTGATGAAGGTGATCTCCCAGGCCTCGATAGACCGTCCAGGCCGTAATCCATCAAGAAGTTATAGTTTCCACGAAGTAACCCTTTACAACTAATCGGACAATTGTGGGACGTGTCACCTAGCTTGTGGCAATAAGTGAGGGCGTTGTATCTTTTGTCCAGGGGTTTAGGCCTATGCACTTCACTTATTCAAAATGAAACTAGCTACTAAGTCCAGTGACTCCAGTCGTCCAGCTAACAGAGGATCGGAATACTACATTTGAATACCAAACTAAAGGAAAAGAAAAGTAAAGTACGTGTTAGTTACGTTTCACCGATTACAAGGGTTTTTTCTGTGTCATATATCGAGCTTGCTAAGAGTTGTCGATTCCCTAGCCTCAGAATATATGAAGTGTCCCTCTGTCAACGTTTCCACGACTTTGAACACACATTTGCAGCTGTCCATCAGTAATCCTACATCCAAATCTATCCTCCAGGAATCACTGCAACATGGTCGTTGAATATCGTTAAAACTCTGTCATATGAATGATGGAGTGACAGTTGAAATGGAATCTTGGAATGATCTTTAGTATTTACCAGACTGACTCTAATTATGTTCGAAGTATAATCGATCATAGTTACTCGTTGAATTGGCTCAATTACCAAAAGAAATCGAACTTTCASACGCCCTTTTATAAGCTAGCCAGAGATCTACTCCAGTCCTAGTTCATAGAGCTCCTAGCACTTGAATGATAAACTTTGAAACAAGCCATTCTGGCACCACATGTGAAGTYAAGTGACCAGCATTGCAGCCGTCCAGGACAATGGATGACCCACTTATTTTGACATGATGATAATCAAAGTTCGTAAATAAAATCAGGTTTAGATGATTARGGAACTCCAAATTGTCGACAAGACTAGCCACACATACTGTGCAAAGTGCAAACCTGTTCGGAATTTAATGACCTACATTTGTTTCATAGATTATTCAATAACTGATCGATCAAGAGCACACATATAACTTACTGAGAGATCGGCTGTGCTAAAACGATCCAGACTTGCATTACACTCAATGCATAAGATTATACAATGCAAGAAGCAGCAGACTTCCTGCTTCGAGTTTAGAATATTGATTGTAAGATAATTGAGATTACATTACTTCCACAGTTTTACAGCACCTATCCAGCGGTGAAATTCAATTTCTATGAATGATCAGGTGTAGCTGTACATAACGTAACCCTGATAAATGAATGAGTCACTCAGCACTTCCATAACGAAAACGAAAACTGTAAGCTAGCTAACCTTTCCCTCTCGGTATTAGACTAAGTGCAGTTTTCTTTTCTTGCAATTCAAACTTAATTACTGTTCAATTTGTGTCAATGAATAGGTTTTGTGTTTTGTATGGTTGAAGTCTTTTTCTTAAGTCAAAGTTGAAATAATCGTAGAGACAATGTTTTCTTTCAAATTCAAAAAACACATTCAAGTAGCTAGTTTCTAGACAACAACCGAAACTTAAACTAGATAAGTACAACGCCGACAACTTTTGGAAACGATCAAAAGACTTAGTTTCTTTGTTTCAAGATCATGAGACCTACATATGCAGTTCTGGAGGATCCGACTCGAGGCTATTTCCAGCTTGATAAATATGTTGTAGGTTCCCCGCCGGTCCACATGTACAAATTTGTACAGCAGAGTGCTTCCTGTCACTACAGAACATTATTATATAACTAGGAATTCACCGMTCATTTTTATGGCAGATAGGACAAGGAAACTCCTCGCATTTGTGTCCTTTATCAGGACACATACTCAAATCTGGACACACTCGATTAGAAGAAATTTCGACTTCAGATTGGCATGTCAAAAGATCCGAAATGCAGTCTAAATTCAAGAAACTGACCTTGTTGATCTTACTTTCGACATCAGGAAAGAGACGCCTGCTGCGATGACATGTAGGGCAGGGGAAATAAGGACATCTGTGTCCTCCATCAGGAAATTCTACACCTGGGAGAACTGATTCCCTTGCTTCATTGAGGATGGGAGCGTTTGAGACTGCCGATGGATTCTCGAGAGCGATTACTTCGTCTTCGTCGATGAGTGTGTCGATGAGTGCAAGATGAGTAACCGACTTGCAGTTAGAGATTTGAGGAAGACTGCTCTTAGGGCCGAACATGCTCCGGGTGCGATGACAGGTGGGGCAGGGGAAGTAAGGGCATCTGTGTCCTCCATCAGGAAATTTCACAACTGGGGCAGTAATCTCAACAATATCCACTGCAGTACTTGTGGGACTGAGTTTGAGCAATATGGTCTTCAGAATGCGATCGATTTCTCTCTGAAACTTCGCTTCGCCGTTCTGGATCAAATCGAATTCCAAGAATGCAAGATTACTTTGGTATTGAATGCTGTCGAGAACGAGTTCTCTTTCGCCTCCCTTGTGGATTGAAGCTGATGCTGCTAAACGGAATGCCAAGAGTTCCACAGCCATGATCTCCGGGTGATAGAAATGAACTCAACTAGCTATCTATTGTAACAGAAAGAAACAAATATCTATATCTGCCAATTATGACTGTCAGGAAATTCTCCAGTAGCTTGGCCAATCGATAGACTGAATAATGAGTTTGAGCTCCAGAAAGCGAATGGGAAATTGAGCTTCAAGCTAGCKATGTGCAAGACGATTCAACAAGCTGTTTCAAGTTACTCAGAATCACTGCAGTCTACGACAAGAGTGTGTCTTGAAGCTTGTCCTGAGGTGGTATTTATACTAGAAATTGTCGGCCTTTGAGTACTCGAGATTCGAATCTCTGTCTCGATCTACTCTGACTCATCAACGAAACAGTTATGAACCACTAAGTCTGTAGTTAATTACTTAAGCAAGAAGATGTCTGTGTCCATCGGGAATGGCAACGAAAGCTGAATGCAGCTTCTTCGTTCGACACACTTGATCCGTTTTAATTTGCAGTCTGTCGGCATTCAAAGTCAAGCTTGTTTAAAACTAATTAAATAGGTGTGGAACACTGTTTCCAGTGCAGACAGGCGGAGAAATGCAATTTTTTTTACCGACTACTGAGGACTGCAGTTCATCGATGGGCTAGTYTCTACTGTTAGTAATACTCAGGAAGTGCATTTAGTGCATGCATTCCAGAGGTGCATCCAATACTTTAACTAAATTCAGTAGAATCTTGAAGCCCAGCCGCGCCGTGACTCCGTGAGCCGTCGGAGAATGATTTCCAGGTTGGGATGGGCTGGTGTGGGCGCAAGGGGCTGGCTCACCTGGGTGGTCGAAGGAAATTCTCGTTACATAGAATGCTGCTACCGTTTCGGCGATGATATCGGGAAGCACTATTGCAGCACAGCTAGCTAGATATTTCCAACACCAAGCAATAGTTCTTCTGAGTTCGCAAGATTGGTTGATGTTGCTATGGACTCAATTCAAACTCTTCACAAACGACACAACTTTCTATTAGATCTCGATATTAATTACRTATTAACTCCCTGTAGATTTGTCCCAAGACAGCTTGTTCAATAGCAAGAGGCTCTAATTTTTCTTCGGAATCTTTGGATTTGTCCTAGTTGATGGACACAAATAAGTACATGCAGTGGAAATCTGTCCATTGGTACGACTCGAAATCGACGAGGATTCTTCTTATTGCTCACTATGTTACGAAACCATATGTCGCTTGAATGTATATTTTAGAGCAGAATTATGAGGCTCTTAGAAGCCCGGTTGGCCTGGAGTATAGATTGAACTGATTATTTCACTAGTATGAATTATGAGATTTAATTAAGATTTTCAGTCACCCCATTGATTGTAAGAGTTCTGTATGCAAGGAAGTCTCTTTGGATTGAATCCAGGTAACAAGACCGGGTAACAGCTAACAACTGAGGTCTTCGAGAGAAGCTCGTTGATTGTTTGAAAAGGTGGACATAGACTAGATCGAAATCATCGAATGGCTTTATTTGACTACGCTTTCTAGCTTGTCGACGTTTGTGTCCAGTAGYAACGTTTCCATCTTCGGAGTCAAAGTTGTCTGCAGTGCAGACCACAAACTTTTCTTCAGAAAACTCCGCCAAAGAGCTGCCGACTACCTGTAATGTTCACACCCCTTTCACTCGTACCACAGGGAGATCATTATCCTTGTTTCTCTTCACGGAATATTACTACAGAAGTTTCCCAGATGATGTTGCACTATTTAGTAAGGGTGAAACAGGTAAAACTAATTAATCAGTGCACGAATTTTTGTCCTCTTGGCAACACTCTTGGCAATTATAGTGTGAACAGGGAATGGTAATTCGGAATTTCGGATATATGCGGGTGATAATTGATCTCCCATTGCATGCATTGACAACCAAGGAAACGGTAAAATGCATCTTATGAAAAGTGAGGAGATAATAAAACTGTTGTTGCAAGGTGTTCGCTAGGTGCCTACAGTAGGTCTTATATCATCAAAGTGTATATCATTCAACAATTTCACTAATTTAAATACCGCATATTAGACGGTCCTAAAAAATTCATTTGTGATTTGTATGCATACTGCTCGATATGTAAATTAGGATATTTACAGATTTACATTTCAATCTGAGCATCCGGAAAAGTGTCAAAGCTAGCAGTGRAATACCGAATACTTACCACCAATTTAACAGAATTGACGATGTCTTTGTGTTTGGCTTGATTCTCCAGCTTCTGTCATTTGTAACAGGCTTTGGTGACGAGATCGACTGGTCATGGGGTGACGACCAGTTTGAGAAATCGACTTCAGAGGACTCCAAAATTGAACCAAAGTTGGACCAAAGTTATGGCTATTTTCAGTACAGCTATTAACCCGAAAGGTATGCCAGCCTAAAAACGTCTTGAAAGTCTTCGTCCTGCTGAACTTCTCCATTAATAGGCAACAAGACAACGAATACAGACAGTCAAAATTCCCCCAAGTAACCGTCAAGCTGATGTATAATTTTGGTGGTATTGCTTTCAGGGTCACGCATACAGTACAAATTACCAACGGCGAATGGTGCCTACCACGTCCATGCATCGATCACTACGGTTTCTGCTACGAGTGACTTTCTCCTGACTCCACGTCTCCAAAATAAATTTGCAAGCCACAACAAACGTATATTAACTTACTGCCAGCGAGGAGTCTCTTCGAAACATGCAGTCCGTTACTACAGATTGAACGGTTGCTAAGAGCAAAGCCCGGGCCACCGATGGATTTGCGAGAATTTGGTTCATTCAATTCAGTTTCATCCATGGAAACTCGTTCTACCACCAATCGACGTGGCGAGATCTGACTCAGCTAGCGGGTCTTTCTCGCCGACAGTTGCACAGCTGCAGTCAAATCTCGTGCACTACAGTGCTATCTACGTACTAATCAATCCCGTCAGTATCCGTAGGAAACCTCTGTAAGCTAACACGGTGTCCCAAGTACTACTCGGAGTACTAAAAACAGTATACCTCGGGGTGGTAGTTTGCTTGTACGTGGTGGTGTGCATTGAAATAAAAATCGATGGGTGCCCCCAGAAAAACAAACAGTATTAAAAAGCTGCAGTAGGCGGCCCTCAAATGCAGTGAACTACACTAAATAGTGAAATTAGGTTGCCTTATCCCCAAGAAAGTTACTCCACAGGCCGCCGAAGTCAACAAATATTGCTGCAAATACTTCCATTCGTACACATGGCGGTTAATGAGTTCCAACTACTCCATTACTTAATTGAAAAGTAGCGCAGTTTTGTACAGTAACAAAAAGTATTTATATAGTGTCGAGAAATTAGCGAGGGGCAACCAAATTTCACTATTTAGTGTAGCTAAAGTAAACAGCATTTCTGTTGCACACGGCAGCATGGCCGAAGCTTCGAGTCTTTTCCTTGGCGCCATTAGACCAGAGTCCGTCACCAGACGACTGATATACTGTACAAGCTTTGAGGTAAGTTACCGTGCGTACGTTTTGGCCTTTGGGGAGAGGACTGGTCCAATGACGACTGAGTCTGTGGCTTCAGGACGAGCTTTTTTGCCATGATTCCTGGCAAAACACTGAATATCCGAAACTATACGTGGAAGCAGCTTCTTGCCTTCCCTTCTTCTAATCAGAGACTCTCTCTGCGCTGTTTCGATGAAAAACATCTTTCGCATTGAGAGCCTGATGAGAGTCTGCGCGAATGCGCGATACGTCACCGTCACGTCTGCACTCTGCAGCGGAAGCTTTGCCCGAAGTTTTGGCAGTCGGCCGCGTCTTGTGCGCGTTCGTTGCCGGCGTTTCGAGTTAGGAAAGAGGATTCCATTTCTATTGCTTTTGAGGTTGGCGTGAATAAACACTTAAAGTGCTCACACTGAAACTAGAGTAAATTTKGAAAATTTATAAGAAACTAGAAGAATCATCATAAAAGCACCTAAAAGGTTTCAACAACATTCAAGGTTTAATTTGCAAGGTTTAATTTGCAAGGTTTAATTGAGAAGTTGTGGGGATGTCATTAGGGTTTGAAATAAATAAATGGATTATAAAATATGTGGATTAAAAGGTGACAAAGATTATAACAGATGTACTTGTGACATAGTCCGCATTTAATAAATTGAATAGTCTCACTCTTTTGCAATGCAACAACTTGAAAAATGTTATTTCAATCTGCATTATAGAAAATAATTAACCCCTAAAGTTCCATGACTATGCTTCCATCGGAAATGTTCCAAAACTGCCATTTTTAGTGCAAGTACCCAATTTTTGAAAATTTTGTTTTTTTGACAAATGTAACCATATGATCATGTAGTATGCTGACTCGATACATGATAGCATGTGGTAAAAATTTCAAAAATTTCCACCACGTGGATTGCAAGATGCCAAGTTATAAGCATTTAAAATTTAAAATTCATTGAAACCATTTTTTTGGCCCTACAAAAAACAGGGGAGGTGCACTTCAAGGTGAATGCATGAAAGATCGACCGGTTTTTGTAGCGTTCACTAGTATTGGCCAATACTAGCGACCTTTTGGAAAAAAATAAGATAAAATAAGATAAAATATGGATAATTAGCATAATATTATAAATAGCATGTCACTAAAATTTGAGACCCAAAAAAATTTAGGTCAATACTTATTCACAAAATAGAGTAATACATTTTTTGAAGAAAATAGACACTTTGAGGTTTTAATTTGTAAAAAATAGGAAAAACAATTTTTTTTTAAATAAAAATTTGGAATCTGGGAGAACTTTATAATAAAGAGATTTCACCAAAACGATTATCTTAAAACCATATTTAATGTTCAGAAGTGCGCACGCAAGGGAGCCCTGTTATCACGCATTTAGAAGACACAAAATAATATTTTTTAAATTTCCTTTGGTGGATGCATGCCGTACTAGTATGGGAATAGACCACAAAAATTTCAGCTCTAGACTATTAATTTAGGGTACTCCCCACTACTAAAAACCCTAAACTGCAAAGTGTGACAAATATAACATGATTGAACTATAAAATTTCTAAAAAATAACACTTTGCAAAGTGATATAACATGATTTAAATGTAAAATGATTTTTTAAAATTTCTAAAAAATAAGGAAACCGATTGCTATAAAGCTAGACATCTCCAATTAAAATTTCAAGATAATTCAGATCATACTTCAAAAGTTATAGTGGATAACAACTCCGTCATTCCAAGTACGACGCAAAAAACGGTCAGTCACCCTTCACCAGCTCACTTTTATATGAAAAGATGTCCAAAATGGTGGTGCTTCTTTAGATTCTATTTTCTAGAGAAGTTGCTTGCATGCTTGAAAATTTTCATATCATTTTAAATTATACAATATATAGGAAAGAAATAGTAAGTAGATAGCAGTAGAGAATGGTTCAAAATACTGAATTATTAAGAATTTAATTACGGAATTGAAAAATGCTAATCCCAATAGTATCAATGTTGTAATAAACAATCTACAGCCTATGATTTTATTTTCTCTAAATATTTTGAAAATTTAGTAAGATAAAAGACTTTAAAGTTTATTTTAGAGTAAAAAATCCATAATTGACCTAAAACAAAAAATCCTCATAACTTTTGGCTCATTGATCAAAATGGAATGACTCAAAGCTTTTCGCTTACATAGAACTCTAGAAAATCAATTTCAAATTTTTGTTTCAGAAAAAACCAATTTATTTTATTTGCCCGGACTATCCATTATTCCATTTACGAAAAAAAGTAACATATTAGGCCATACTTTTGGACTCGTATCTTCAAATGATTGTCATGAAATTTAGTGCATATGAAAGATATTCCTCATCCTCACCTTCTATTAAAATTTGGGCCAAAAAATAGAAATCTCTAGTCACACATACTTGTCCAAAATTGCTATGTAGCCAAAAAACACACATGTATGGTGCTTTAGGAGTTAATTAGAATTAATCTCTCTCATTCATCAATGTCCTAAGATTCATTGAGAAGTTGTTCAAAACTTTAGACGCCATTAGATTCATTGATATATTAGTAACATTAATTTTTCTTGAATCTCAATCAATGAATATTAATTGAATAAAGTGCATTATTTACAACATTCATCATCTATCCACTAGATAAGTGAGGATTTAGGATTTAAAGGTCTATTTCCCAAGTATACAACTCCGTATTATATGGTTGTGATTATAATGACTTATAATGCATTTTAGTCCAATTTCAATTCAAGGAATATGATATATTTTAATGTAGAAAACTCTTGTAGCCTTTTTATCAAGAAATTCAAATTCAAATATAATTATATACATGAAATGAATATTTTTTGAGGACAATGATAGCATTAAAACCCCAATTATATGGATTTTCTTAATACATGGAGTGTGGGACAAGCTTCCCAACTTTCATTATAACAAACCCATGTTTTAAGTGACCGAATTTAGGTGACATCAAATTTGACAAGCCACATTTTTGTGTCGGAAATAACGTCCAACATAATGTCTTGATGTTATGTTGGACATTATTTTAGACATAAAAACATGGGTCAAATATGATGTCACTTAAAATCTGTCACATTAAACATGGACTTAATCTAGTGTTTTGGGCCTTTTTAATRCAAATTTAATTTTAATTGGAGGAAATTTCTTCTATGGAGTTTCGTAAACTAAGTTATGTACATACATGTTTCAATTCTTCATAAGGTAAAACCACCTACAACCGACCGAATAAGGAATTTTGGATAAATTTGGAGCAATGCAATGGAAGGTAAATATTTTTAGACGTGTGTTGATAAAAACGTGGGGATTGCAAAAACTTTGCTAATTTTGTTACATGAATTTAAATTACTATGAATTTTGAAAGGCAAAAAGTGCTCCAGACCCATAGTCATTAGTCAATCTCTAGACTCATCTAATTCCAATCATTTAAAAAACTATTTTTCCACTCACTACTTCCTACTTTTTTTTGCACTACTTTGAGAAATCAGAAATATATCATGAACTTTTTTTTTGAACCTCGAAAAGGAGAAAAAAAAACATTTGAGCCTTGGTTGGAAATAAGTCAATCTGTAGGTTGGCCATGAGGCTGGTCGAAAATTGGTGGTTCTACATTATATATTGTGAATTTTTTTTCTAGTTTGTATGCAACCCAACATTTTCTACATTTAATTTTTTAAATTTGATCTTCACTTAATTTTTTGGGTCTTTTCAATTTGATATGATTTTACAAAAGTTGTCTGCTAATCTATTTTAATGGGAAGTCCCCTTGCATAAAATACAAAAGTTGCGTACGTAACTAGATTCTATTCATCTAGGACCTCAAATTAGGGTGATTGCATGAAACACCGTGCGGTTTTTGTAGCGTTTGGCATAGTACTCATGTTTTTTTGGGAGTACTGTAAAATTAGAAAAACAATTTTAAAAAAATGTGAAAAATATATTTAACATATATACCCATAAGAAGAAGGTATCCTATAAAGGAAAAGCGTAGGAAAATTCTCTAAGTAGGAGAACTAGAAAAGTGCAAAATTTCATGAAAATAGGTGTTTTGATGTTTTAATTTGTAATAAATAGGATAAAGAATTTTTGAAGAAACTAAAAATTGGAAGTTTGGGAGAACTATATGATAAAGAGATTTCACCAAAAGAATGATCTTAAAACCATCTTGAATGTTTAGAAGTACGGGCGCAAAGGAGCCCTGTTTGCATGCATGTAGAGGAAATAAAACAATGTTTTTTAAAATTCCCTCTAGCAGATGCATGCATTCCTAGTGTGGGAATAGACCATAGAAATTTCAGCTTTAGATCATTAATTTTGGATACTCCCCAATACTAAAAAACCCTAAATTGCAAAATGTGACAAATTAGATAAATTTAAATTTAAATATAAAATGATTTTTGAAAATTTCTGAAAAATAAGGAATCTGATTGCTATCAAGATAGACACCTCCAATAAAAATTTCAAGTTAATTGGATTCATACTTCGAAAGTTATAGTGGATAACATCTCCGTCAATCCAAGTGTGACGCAAAATAGTATTAGTCTTTCATGCAATCACCCATTAATGGATCTTCATCCTTAAACGTCCAAAGTGGCACAAAATAGCAATTGGATGATTTTGATTTCACAATATTTAATGAATGATTGTAATTTTCATCCATTTTTTTCTTAATGATTTTTACTTTGTTAAGTTTGGTATTTGTATGGATAGTGGTGAAAATTCCTTCATTGAGTTATTGTTAAAGTTTAATTCAACTTGTGCACTAGGATTGTTAGAAGTTTTGGAGAAAGAATCTAAAAAATCAATAAAAATGAGAAGAATGTTAAAGGATTATATCCTACAATTTGTGAGTGTTTTTAACCCCTAAAGTCTCAAGTATCCCCTCGGGGGACACTTGGGATTTTGGGCAGGCTCGTGTGATCTCAATTTTTGACATAGTTCTTTGAAACTTTTTTTGATGATAGAAAAACACATTAGCTTTCTGAAAATATAAGTTTTGTTTCAATCGGTGCCCGGGGGCAAAAGTTATGCCATACTATGCATAAATTTTAGTTCGTTGGGCAGAAAAAAAGAATTACAAAAATATGATTTTTGTTTCTTTCATTTTTTTCTCAAAGAATATATTTTTGTGTACATTTGAAGCTTTGATTCATTCTATTTGGCCTAATAATGAGAAAATTATGGACAATCTTGTTTTTTGGGCAATCTAAGCATCCTCTTGAAAAAATAACTTATAGGATTCATTTCTAAATGCAATTTTCATATTTTTTGAAAAAAGCTGCTGGACAAGGTTAAGTTTACTTGCCAAAACAATCTCACCATTTGGATTATTGTGTTTCAATCCCATATTAGAGCTATTAACCATTTAGTTTTTTTTCCAATCTTGAACCTACTTCTACTTAACAATTTTTTAATGATTGAATATCAAGTGTGTTTTTCTAGAATTTTTTTCCCCTAATCCTCAATTTGAATCTTCAACACATGAAATTTGAATTTCAAGCTAAGTAGAGCAAACACATTTGATTAGGAAGCTCCAAAACCAAAAAATTTACTCATAAAATCTATAAAAAAGCTTATTTTTTTCACTTTAAACATAGATATCTTACAATCTATGCAGTCAAAATTCGTGAAAATTTTTAGACACATTTATATACTAGTCTAGTGCATGATCCTACGGTTAGATATGCAAAAAAATTGAAAATTTTGAAAGCTTTGCACCTTGCATTAGAAATTGAAGTTTTGAATGGATTTTGAGAGAAAAAAGGCCTTGGGACTTTAGGGGTTAAATCTCCATCCTTGAGATAAAGTAAATACAACCAAGTTCTACGTTGTTAGTTTAAAACATTACAATTGGGTGTCAAAGCATTGCCCAATTGGCCTTCCAAGAAATGTACAAGCATTTTTGAATAGAAGGCCCTAAACCTTTCAAATTTTAACTAAAATCAATAGAAATTGCAAAAGTTAAAATTAGGAGTTTCTAAATCAATCTAGGCCAAAACTATAGACTTCTAGTCTGAAGTTTCTACTTTTGAAATTTGAACAAGATCATATTGCAGATTATTGAATTTTCTTTCTAAAATGGTCTGGGCGATTCTAACTCCACCCCCAAGCTAAAACTTTGCACACAAGTTCTAATAACAAATTTTAAGMAAAAAATAAAAAGGTGATCAAAATAAGCGCCTATAAAGCAATGGACACTCAAATGATGCAATTTATTCCTACAAAGTCTAAAAGATCACTAAATGAATGTTAAAAAGTTAGCTAGTTAGGTGGGTTGAATTGAGATTTTACAAGTTTTAATCAAATCTCTCTAATTCAATCTCTAGATCTTAATTTTAGGTTTCTAAAATGGTAAAGTAAGTCAAATTTGGAATTTCCCTTCAAAAGTTATCAAGGGATGAAATTTAAGCCTCAAGAAGTCTCAAGAACTTCATCCATTGATTTAAAATAGCCAAATTATGTTAATTTTGGTCCAAATTTTATTCCTGACCTTCTAATTAAGTCTATTTCCTAATACTCAATTATTGTCTAATTTTAATTAATGTTGGAAAAGTTCATCCAAATGGGTTCCAAACTTCATCCACTGTTAATTCACTAAAAAATGAATGATATTTCAGACGGGAAATGGTTTTGGATTCATATTTAGATTTTCTAAAAGATACCTAGACGGAATATTTTTTAGGTATTTCCAAAAGATTCTTGATTAATGGGTTGGCTATTCTAATCTAACAATGGGTTTTTATCTAAATTACTATTTTTAGGATTTTTGAAGTTTTTATGGGAAAAACAAGAAATTACCTTTCCAACAAGGTGAAACTCTTAAATCCTAACTTCCTACCGGAAAAGTTATTAATAAATGAAATTTTGTGTAAAAATTAGCGATTAGCAACTTCATCCACCAATTATTTTTAAGTTAAATGACTAAATCATAATTCCAAAATAGTCTAAAATCCTAAATCCTATCGAGATTCTAATATTGCCTTSTTTGATTTCTTTAAATGAAATTATCAATTTCTCATCCAAATTTCAAATAAGTTCATTCAACGATTAGTGTTGACTGTTTCTAAAGTAAAAGCTAAAATTTAGGTTTTTTAAGGGTTGATGTTAATTTTCTAAGTCTACTTCTAAGTTTTTCAAGTTTTATTCTATCAAACTAATTTTTTATTCAAACTTCAAATTTCAAAGCAAAACAAGAGTAAATTTAACATACCTCGCCCATGAAAGAGTCGATTGTGTTGTCCTTGAGGACTACAAGATGAATTGTCTTGTGATATCCCGCTTCTGCTTCATCCATTTCACAAAGTTTTGATGGTGATGTCAACATTTGGTTTCTGTTCATATGCTATCTCCTATTACCTTGCACTCCGTCTCAATCTCTCGGAATTAGATCCCAACTTTACAATCAAACTCTGACCTTGCAGCCAAATCCCAACATGTGGCCGTCGGGGATTCGTCAGGCCCCCTCGTGCTTGCTACATCAACTATTGCTCTGATCGCTCCGTCTTAGGGCCTCTTGCCATGTACATCGGTCCGGTGGAAAAAGCACTAAAAGTCAAGAAGTGACCACCGATTGTCTTGCCGGCCTTGGTGAGCGGAGAAGTTGGGTTGCAAGCTTCACCAATATTGGTGGACAAGCTCATTGGTGGAGAGAAGTAGAGATTGGTCAACTTGAAGGGAATCCATTACGTGTGCCATTTTTAGTCGCTCTCTCTCCATCCAATTGGTCCACATAATAGGACAATTCTGAAATTGGCATTGTAGCTTCCTCGGAGAAGCTACACCGGCCCGACTCACATGGTAGGAGGCCCTTACTGTCTAATTGCTCCATCTTGTTGTTTTGATTGCTCATGGTTGCTCTCTCGTTCTCGGTATGTTGGTTCCGAATTCTAGAATTATCTTTTAACTAAAAACTAAATACTCAACAAAAAATGATAAAACTAATTTTTGGGGATTTTGTTGTAAATTTTTAGTAATAAGGAAAAGAACGCGACCGAATCAACAAAAAAAACTTAATTTCTAGTAGTGAAAGTACGTATTCACATGTGCTTAAATGAAAAGGAAGTAGTGAACGGAAATTTAGGCTTTAAATAAGACACCAAAGGAATATTTTCCACAAATTTTGTTTCTAGAAAGTCAAAGGTCCATCGTGCAAGAGAAACCCTAAATTGTATTGAGTTCCAAAGACAAATTTTAATTTTAAAAAGTCAAAGCTTTGCCGTGTAGGAGCAATCCCAAGCATACACGGTGTCAATAGACAAATAATAGTATTTTAAAGTTAAATCTTTAAGAGAGATACACATAATAGCATTTGACCTAATATTAAAGACTAAAATCCCAAAATTTCACTAAAAGTCACCAATTAATTGCTAATGGAATTAAACATAAAAATATTTAACCGAACACTAATAATTAAAAGCCCAAAATCTGTTATACAACGAATTTTGAACGAAAATTAGTTTAATACTCTTTCAGCAAGATCTAGCCCTGCCACTTTAAGAGTATTAGTACCAAATGCTGTTTCAAGTGCCACAATATGTTAATTTCAAGAATCTTAAAGCAAATTAGAGTGTGGAGGTCCAACCCTTTTCAAACTCTTAGAAAATAAAATAATAATAAGCCTTAGCCTCTAATATTTAAACAAAAAACAAATGAAAATCACTTTGAAGGGACCCTCGCGTCTTTTGAAGTGCACAAATAGAAAAGAAGAATGAAATTAGGCCAAGACCGACCTCAATTAATGCTCCAACCACGTCGGTAGCACAACAAAGAGAAATGAGAGCAAAGTGTATGGGTACCAACAACCTTGAGGGGAGTCTTTTTATACTTTTGTCAGATCCCTCTCCAGTAAGTAGTCAGTCGAAAACTCTTTACTTTTGACCTTCTAATATTTCCTGAATTAACCTAAAGTATTTTTCAATCATCTTTGTTTAATGGAAGAAGTTTCTAAAATCCCCTTCATTTAGCTAATAAATCTTGGCCAAATCAAATCCAAGATTTATTTCTAAAGATATTTCAAAAATGACCCTAATCTACCTAAACATTGTATGATTTAATCCCAATTTAATTCAAAACTATCTTTTTTTAGTTCAAAGTTGGCTTGTTATGCAAAAAAAAGATCTTGAGCAAATCCAATCTTTGCTTTTCCAAAAAACATTTTCAAAATTAACTTGAAATTAACCCAAATTACTACTAAAAGGTCAAACTAAGAGCTGACCCTCTCTATCTTTTAGGGAAAAGCTCAAAACTGAAAACAAACTACGTCATCGTGTTCAAAAGACCCCAATTAGCCAAAGAGCCTTCTTACCTCGGTTGTCATTATAATAGTTTGAAGAGCCGTTCACAGGGTCAGTTTGGAGACTCGGATAGGCATGAGAAATCCTCCCCCCTTGGCGCCGTTGCTTCACCTCCCGCCCGATTGATGTGCTGTTGCAGCCTCCCTTCCCTTCACACTTGACTTGCCGCCGCCACTTCTCCACTCGTCTGACTGACGTGCCGTTGCGGCGCAAATCCATTTTCTTCGGGCAACCTTCCTCGTCATCGTGCTTGTCGTCAGTTTGGTGCCCTCTAAAGTTCAAAGCAGCTAGCCTCCTTTGTCATTGCCGCACTGGATTGTTGTTGTACAAGCGAAGACCGAAGTGAGGATGATTAAAACACTGCAAGGGAGGCCATGATTTGCTCATACTTGACTTTGAAGGCGCAGGTATGTCGATCTTGTTTTTGTTTTGGTGTACTTGAATTTTCAATTAAAAACAAAACCCTAAAGCCCTGTAGGCCTTTTCCAACGGGGTGGATGCATGAAAGACCGACCGTTTTTTGCGTCACACTTGAAATGGCGGAGTTGAAGTATGAACTGATTTAACTTGAGACTTTAATTGGAGATGTCTAGCTTCATAGCAATGAGGTTCCTTATTTGTCACAACTTTTAAAAAATCATTTTATATTCAAATTTCAATTTAGCTAATTTGTCACACTTTGCAGTTTAGGGGTTATTAGTATTGGGGAGTGTTCAAAATTTATGATCTAGAGCTCAAATTTTTGTGGTCTATTCCCACACTAGGAAGGCATGCATCCACCAAAGGAAATTAAAAAGAACATTATTTTATGTCCTCTACATGCGTGGTAACAGGGCTCCCTTGCGCGCGTACTTCTAAACATTCTAAATGGTTTTAAGATCATTCTTTTAGTGAAATCTCTTTATTATGAAGTTCTCCCAAATTGAAAAATTTTAGTTTTTTTTAAAATTATTTTTTCTATTTTTTACAAATTAAAACGTCAAAGTGTCTATTTTCTTCAAAAAGTGTGTTGCTCTATTTTGTAAATAACTTTTGACTTGAATTTTTGGGTCTCAAATTTTGGTGACATGCTATTTATAGTATTACTCTAATTATCCATATTTTTAATATTTTTAAATATTTTTTTCCAAAAGGTCGCTAGTATTGGCCAGTACTAGTGAATGCTACAAAAACCAGTTGATCTTTCATGCATTCAACCAACTTCGATGTGAGCCTTTGCCTACTTGCCACAAGTCTCATTGAAACCCGAAGTGAACTTAATAATCATTCCTTTGGTTCTAAGCAGTTGTAACTTGAATTGTGCAAAACATTATTCATTCAAGCTAAAAGATGTTGTTTTGAATAGTCATGGTGATTCTCAAGCACATGTGCACAGAGATTGAAGCAATTATTTGTGCCAAAATATGGTTGTTAACATTTCTTGAAAACTAGGTGTGTAGCTTATAGTTTTTGTTTATCAATGAACTTTCAAATGCTGGAGGGTTGCTAATTGAAAACTTCAAAGTTGTTATTGTTGAAAGTGTCTTCCTTCATGATCAAATTTTGAGACATATTAATGAATGGATTGCAAATTTTACTTTTGGAAATCTGAGGTCTTAGAACAGGGTTGAAAGGCCCTCTTTGTTTGAGTGGTTTGGTACACTCTTCCCAGATGTGTACCACTCTTAGATTTTAAGGCTTTCAAGTTCAGTGCGCCAAGTCTTCAAATGGGTTGAACTTAGTGTCACAGTATTTTGGCTCACTCACACTCATACGCCACTTAAGAAAATTGAATAGGGTCATTGCAAGAAAGGGTGTGCAAAAAGCGTAGCGTTTTTTTTTTTTTTTTTGGGAGTACTTTAAAATTAGAAAAATAATTTTTAAAAATAATAAAAAATATGTTTTATGTAAACACCTTTATAAAGAAGGCACCCTAGGAAGGAAAACCATACAAAAATTCTCTAAGTAGGAAAACTAGAAAAGTGAAAACTTTCATGAAACTAATCGTTATCATTGTAATTTCACATTTTAATTTACAAAAAATAGGAAAATACATTTTTTTTTAAAACTAAAAATTGTACATTTGGGAAGAGTTGATGGTGATGAGATTTCACCCAAAAAATAATCTAAGAACCATCTTCAATGTTCAAAAATGAAAAATGGCGCGCAATGGGAGTGTTGTTTGTACTTATGTGGAAGACATAAAATAACATATTTTCAAATTTCCTTTGGTAGATACATGCTTTCCTACTATTCAAATAGACCATAAAAGTTTCAGCTTGATATCATTAAATTTGGGGACTGGTAGCGTAGTGAAAACCCCTAAACCTCAAAGTGTGAAAAATTAACAAAAGTAGTTTTTAAATATAAAGTTTTTTTTTTTAATTTCTAGAAAATAAAGGATTTGACTACCATAAAGTTAGACATTTTCAATAAAATTTCATGTTCATTGGACTTGTGCTTCAAAAGTTGTAGCAAACAATGAGAGTATACCCCCATAACCCCATTGGCCTATTGTGATGGAAAATAGTGCCACCCTCCCGGCCACCCTTTCTTGCAATGACCCAATATGAGATTTTAAATATATCAAAACGTCATTGCAATACAATGGAGCCACAAGCCATATACACTTCAGAGTTAAAATGCAGATCTTAAAGAAAAAATCACATTAGAAATTTATCTAAAAAAATTGTAGGATAAATTTTGAGAAGCCATAAATTGATTGAGGTTATGCATGTTGGGCCCTTCCACCTCATACTTTTTTGGTCACCAACTTTTAGATTTGACATGTGAAAATTATACAGGATTGAATGACTTCAAATCATTTTTGAAGTTTTAACACCCTCATGATCAAACATTATAATCTATCAATCCATAAGTGAAATTGTTGTGTTTTCTTTGCCTATGTGATTTCTAACATGTCTAGATTGAATTTGTATGGTTACAATTCAAAAAAAAATGATACAACTTATCAAAATGTTGGCTTTTTGTTCTATTTTGAGCAAATTCCTAGAAGCTCAAAAAAGGCCTTGGGCATTTAGGGGTTAAAACCCAGGGCTACCCATCTCTTAAATGTATGTGATCACCATGAAGATACATGCAAGCCAGTTTGCCTAAATTTTTTACCAAACATTCTAGTGCATCCTAGACAACAAATGAGGCCTTCACTTCTATTTAAAAACAAACTCAAGAGTCGTACCATTCCTCGAAGAAAAAAAAAAAAAAATCAAGATTGGGTGTGCATTAACACAAGCCCACATTATTTAGTTCGATTGCCAGTCACCCTCCGAGGAAGCAGTCATTGTGCCTGCTCAAATTTTACAATGCAAAATTAAACAACCAACCGACAAAATTCTGTTGCGCCAAATGATAACTAAATTGAATATTTTTTGTTCAGTATTAGTCCTACAGCAACAGCTGAAAGAACGTGACGCCAGTTTAAAACACCTACAGTAAGTAAGTATGCCTCAATCATATTTGCACACTCTTCATACTTTTGATCAATACTTTGATTTGCTTGCCTTCAAATTTGTGCTAACAAAATTGTGCTATACAACAATTGATGCTTTTAAGCACCTACAAAGAGACTCCGAATGTGTAATAGTTGTTGCTCCAAAATCCCCAAATGAATATGAACATGGATTGATGCAATAGTAATTGAAGCTGAAATTACACTTTTTTTATAATCGTGGAGTCCCTTCATAACTACACATCAGCTCAATTGCCTTCAGCTTGAATAACTTACATCATCTGACAATTTTGCAATTGAACTCGTTGAAAAACTTTACACATCTTGGATCATGCTGACAAGTGAGCTCGTTGTTCGGATGCCCTTGCTCATTTCCTTCCTTTGCACATGAAACCAACAACATAATTAGTACGATTGATACTTCATGATGATGGAACTACATTCAACTTTAAAAGAAGGTCTCAGCATAATTAAAATATTTTAAGGAGAGTTTTGTTTACTGATTCACAGGGAGACGTTGATCATATAGAGAGAGGCCTCCCCGTGATACATACAAGCAAAGTGACAATAGATACCTCGTTGTTGTTGCATATTTTGATTGGTGAAGCAATCAAAGAAGTCAAGTGGCTCAACTCTCCTACATTGCCATTCTGTCTTGTAATTGTAAAGTAGGCTAAGTCATCAAAAATAATCGCCAGTTCGTACCAACCTCACTACCCATCATGGTTCAATACGTCCTAACCTGCAATTGTTTTTTATGACTTGGCCTGCTTTGCAATCACCTAATCCATTAGCGTGCAACTTTTTATTAAAATGTTCATGCCGTAATTTCTGTCATGAGTAGCCAGCTGGTGCAGYTTCAGCTTCGTCACCGAGTACTGTATGTGAGTATCCTCCCAAGCCGTCACTCACAACTTTCACTCCGTCATGCATGTTGTGTAGGTCTGAATTTGGAGATCATATCGTTATGTTACAATAGAATCATSGCCTCCAGTGCAGTGAATTTTGTGATTCCAATAGGCCTTTGCCGCAGCTGATATACACACATACTTATTGAGCTTTGAACAYAGGCATTCATTTGCCTTAGTTAAATAATTTATCAAATGGTGTTAGTTATCGATGATTCTCTTGCTCATGCTACGTTTCCTTGCCGCTTCAAGAGCTCACCTGGGAAATATTCAGCATTTTCTGCAGCTGGAATTCATAATAGATGTTTTGGGGGCTCCGCATACCAGTGCTGTAATGCAAAACTCAGCACTGCTACACTTATGCGGAGCTCAACTGAAAATCCAGCATTGCACTGCCTAACTTAAGTACTTAAGCATTTGCTTAACATATATTTTAGACTGCGTTGGTTGGGAGATGTATAGAGCTGTGAGGAGATCTTTTGGTGCAAGATCAAATTTAATTTTGTTGGTTTGGGACCAAAGTGGAATGGAGGAGGAGGCCTGGCAGTGACAAATCGGAAGCGGCGTTCTCTTTTGTTTAATGGATTATTTTGTACAAATTTTTTCCACAAAATTTATTTGTGATTAGTAAACAGATAAGGCTACGTGTGAGGAAGTTTGAGTAGGATCTCACTCGATCCAAAACCAAGCCACTGCTACACAGATGAGCCTCTCGTAGAGTAGCTGTTTGTTATTAATTAATAGATCACTATGACTGTTAGTATGAATTTTGTATGCAATTGAGCTAATTCATGCTTACCATTTGCTACTAAGTAAGCTTAAAGCCCAACCGAACAATTAACCAAGTGTGAATTAAGAGATGAGATCTGTTTGCAACAGGGATCAGTACAGGATACGGGTTTATAATGGTTGGAGTATCCTCTCAAGTTAATGAACAAAAAAAACGTGGGTGCTATCAACCTCGTGTACTCAAGGATTTTCCAGAAGTGGGTGACTTTGGTTCCTTCTTTCCAGAGCAAGTAAATGCCGAACATGAAATGCCCCCCGGGAATGCCGTTTCAACTCAACTCAACTTTCGAACTAACATCGACTTCTTTCAATTTGGGTAAACAATGAATCCATATTTGCGCTCCTTAGTTTACCCTTTTTAGTCCTGTCCAAGGTTTTCTGCTCCCACTGAGATTTATATTTGGAAATCCTTACAACACCTCAGCTCTTTTTAAGAAAAATTGCAATGCTCCATTAGGAATCAACTGAAGCTGTAGAATTGGTATTTGAATTTCAATGGCAAMCTGTGRTCTAACATGGGGTGTGCARAATTTGATGCATTTGCAGAACTTTCTGACTTAGTATAATTAAAAGACTGGAGTGCAGTCCCAACATCTTCTTAATACCCAGGCTGCCTTTGGAATCAAAGCGGTGATGGCAAATTGGCAACCGTGCATCTTCGCCTGACTCACTATTGGAGTGTTTTCAGAATGAATGCTTCAACTTCAGGGAGKTTATTGAGCAGAGTTTTAATAGGACTTGGTGTTTCACGCACTGTTTAATTATTCTCTTTGATTTCACTCTGCTTATTGATCAACACTTTTTGTGAGAATAATTTAAATTGATGTACAGAAATTGGAAGATACCACAAAAGAATGAGTGGTAACATTTGCTCGATCAAGGATGTAAGAGACCCACTAATGGAACCATCGACCAAGTACTGTYAAGTAMCTATTGSAAAGAAATCAATCAARTAAGGTAGGAKGTYCTAAAATGGAGCAGGTTCTAAAACCAATSAGGCTCTGGAGGTACATTTTGCACTCTCCAATGTWCAMGCARTCTACATTTGAGGAGGTGGTYGGTTTTAGAGCCCATTGRAATGCACTTTTCTGMAACTTCAAAAATTCATAACTAATTCCACAAAGCTCCAAAAAAATATGRAACRACTTGGGTTRGATGCCAYTTTCAAGGAAAATCTATGGACCTCMTAYCTTAGTGTGATTAATGTGCRTTGGTGAARCTTTTGTCAACTTYAATGAATGAGTACAAAGACTAGATGATGGAATGGGCTTTTGAAAAGGTCTTTCTTTTTAGATTTTTCATACTTTTGAAGAGGGCCAATCAATAAGTAAACTTAAGTTTTCACAAAAAATGGTTTAGCAGGTAAGATTTTGTGCACCTTCTTGGGTTTTGCCATGTTTTTTGAAGCATCTCTCGTCTTCCTCATCCAACCCATTTCTTGTGCCTTTTGTGATTGAAYCTTGTAGGAGTTTCAAAGCTTTGACCTTGGTTTACATTCYTAGAATAATGTGCACTCGACCCTCCAAGGTCAACAATCGAAGGTTTATCAATGAGGTAGTTTTTTCAAAATAGGTGCAATTTTYRGTTCCACAATTTCTCTAAACATCATTCATATTAAGAGACTTGTAGTCCTTGTTGTTTTTATTGGATCAAACCATGTTCAAACTAGCATTCAAAAACCCAAACCACATTCTTCTCTTRATACCTAATTTTAATCATTGGAAGTTGATTCAGTGATTAAGGTTGAATCGGTGAGGTTCTTCGGCATTTTGAAAGGTTTACAATGATTATATGTGAGGATGTCACCTAATCCAATAGCCTAAACTCTTGAAGATCATGAAAGGTATGAGACTCAATAATTTGATTGGTATTAAAACCAAATTCAAAGTAGAATAAATGAATTCTGCAATTAATGGATGTTAATATTATGCAATTTAATAGGACCTAATTAGGTAAGAAAACTGCGTTTTTGGCTATGTTTTTACAAAAACACATGACATTCAAAAAAACGTGAGACGTTGTTCAAAAACATCCTACGTTTTTCAAAAATCGCGTGCAGGATTGTGATTTCTCGGATGATGTTGATAGAAACGGGTCAGGAAATCTAGTGAAACAACTGCCTATCAGTGGCAATGCCACATGTTTTTGATGACGTCATAAACAATATTACATGTGTTTTTTCATGACGTCCAAAGAAACGCACTTTTGCGACGTCAACAGACTTCTTCACAGCTCTTGCGGGCAGCCAGTGTGCATTGAGAGAGGACGTTGCCCACAAGTAAAAAAGTGCAAGAATGGGCAGTTGCTTACATAGGGCTCCAAAAAACCTAAAGTGGATGTGAAATGGGAGTCGAGGGCATAAATTTTTCACATCACCAATGTGTCTTTTAGAATATTGTAGTGAAGGACCTAGATTGCCAAAAAAAATTATGCATCAATTAATATTAATAAAATGAGGTAAATAAAAGAGGTTGAAGAAAGCTCAATACACGATGACTTCCAATGAAAAATGGCCCTTAAAATGGACATTATTGGAACATAGAAGGGTTCAAGCATTCTCAAAACCATAAAAATGGAGAAGGCGAGGGGGAAAACAATTTTTCACGTTAGGTTTTAGGGAAAAAAAATACGGGGTGGTGGAAAAAATGCGGAAGTGTTGGAAAAAAAATGGGAAGTGGGAAAAACAAAATGGGGAGTGGGGAAGAAWAATGKGTGGGTTGGAGAAAAAAAATGGGGAGTGGGAACAAAATAGGGAATGCAAAAAAGAAAGGAGATTGGGGAAAAAAACAGGGAGTAGAGAACGGATTGGGGGATGCCAAAAAAACCCGGGGAGTGCAAAAAAAAAATTGGGGAGTAGGGGAAAAATGGGGAGTGGGAGACAAAAATTGGGGAGGGGAAAAAATGTAAGTTGGTGAAAAAAATTGCTCATGGGGAAAAAATGGGGAATGTAAAAAAGTAATGGAAAGTGGTAAAATAATTGGGGAGTGTGGAACAAAATAAAGAATGAAAAACAGATATGGGGAGTGAAAATTAAAGTTGGGCAGTGGGGAAAAAAAAGTGTTTAGAAGGGGAAAAAATGGGAAGTGTGAACCAAAAATGGGGAGCAGAGAAAGAAATGGGGAATTAGACGCATTCTACTCACAATTTTATTTTATTTTTTAACAAAATTTTGTTATACTTACTTATATTTTGGAAGACCTTTAAGCATTTCACATATGAATGGATGAGTTTATTACGATTTGTGATTTATGTTCAAAAAAAAGACTGAGGAGTGTGGAATTGTGGGCAAGAACATAACATTTGGAGATACTTTGTAGAAGGCACTCATGTTTGGTTACAACAAAATTGTTTGTGTGACATTCATGATTCTTTTATACACCCATTTTCTTTAGAAAAGACTGCTTATTGGATGTCAAATTGTTGATTTGTTTTCTCATCTTATGTTTTTTAATACAATTTATAAGAAGTTGTGAACTTTCTTGAAAAAATTGGAAATAGATCATTTCTCTAAGGTTGTGTCACACATGTATATCAAATTTTGTTTTGTTTTCCTAACATTTTTATTTACTTAAATTGCTTTCATACGTGCAACATTCTTTCTCCTTTTTCACACCCATTATTTTGGGAGAAAACACAAGTGGGTGTGAAATTCTTGATTTTTTCCTTATCTTCAAATTTAAAAAAGAAATGTATATATATAATAAATAATAAATTGTAGTTGATGTAAAGTGATGGCATGCCATGCTAGCACAGTTAGACATTGTTTATGAATTTTAGCATTGTTTTGTAGATCTTAACTCCTAAAGTTCCTTGACTATGTTCTCACCAAAAATGCTTCAAAATTGCCATTTCTTGTACAAGTACCAAATTTTTGAAAAACATCATTTTCTGACACATGTAACCATAGGATCTTGTAGTACTCTAGTTTGAGAATATGTGGAAAAATTTCAGAAATTTCCACCATGTAGATTGCAAGATATTAGTGATTGAAGTGGCAAAAATCGTTGTTTTGGCCTTCCAAAAAACTAAGCAGCTGCACTTCACAAGGTCTGATGATTATGAAAAAATGCCCAAAATGGTTGTGCTTCTTTGGATTCATTCTTTAGGTCAAGTTGGCTACGTACATGAAAATTTTCAGATCATTTGGAGTTGTACAACATATAGGAAAAGAATAGTAAGTAGAAAGAAATAGAGAATGATTCAAAATACTAAATTGTTAATAAGTTAGTTATAAAATTAAAAAACTCCAATCCAAATGGTTGAATTGTAGTAATAAACAATCTACATCCAATAGTGTTATTTTTTTTTAAATATTAAAATTTTCGTAAAATAAAGGACTTCAAAGTTTCTTTTGGTGTAGAGATTCCATAACTGCCCGCAAATTAGAAAGCCTCATAATTTCATCTCAACTATGGAAATGCAATGATTCAAAGCTTTTTGAGTATATATAAATCTGAAGAACGAATTTCAAATTTTCGGAGATGTTAATTAAGACATCAAACGAGACATGAATTGAAATGTCAACTAAAACATGCACATGTTTTTTGCAACGTCTACCAAGACATCCAGATAGACAAGATCTAAATCCTAATGCATCAAGCATATCCCATATGGTTTGTCTTTCATCCTACCATCCTCTTGTATAAATATTAGATGGTTTCTCATATAAATATACTTACAATTAAATAAGCTTATATGCCAATTATCATATATAATGTATTTTTTACGATGTATTTTATATGGTGTATTGTATATAATGTATGGTATACAATGTATGATGTATTTTGAATGGTGTATTGTATATAATGTATGGTGTACATTGTATGATGTATTTTGAACGGTGTATTGTATATAATGTACAATGTACAGTGTATGATGTATTTTGAATGGTGTATAATATCATTGAAAACAATCAATCATTCTTTTTGCAAATAAACCACCACATCTCGCATGACAAAATCACATTCATATTGATGTCCCAAGTAACACTGTGACATTATATACAACGTCACGGAAGACAAGCCTCCGGAGCCTAAATCCTCATAAGATTGCACACGTGGCATCTGACATGGAAGCGCCACGTCAAATTTTTTGCGAGCCACATTAGAATTTTTCAGGGGTCCATGTCATTGCCCCGGGCAAGCCGGTTTTTTGGAGAAAAAAGGCCGCGTGGCAAAAGCTGCCCTAAGAAAAGGTGATGTGGGGTTGTGGACCCCTCCACGTCCCACACTTAGAGAAGTTTGGAGGGCATGGATCTCTAGCTAGTGACATCACCAAAAATCTTGATGTTTTATGTGAAGTTTCAAGAAAATTTGGGCTTTTTTTTACACGTTAAAAAAAAGGTATTTTCGACGACATCAACGATGATGTGAAACCCATTAAAAAAACGCATTGGCATGTTTTTTTCYATAGTTTCAAAAACGCAGTTTTCTTATAGTGTAATAGTTTAGTGTTGGGTATGATATCGGTTGTCTATTTCTTCCAAGAGATTTGATATGAATTGCTGATAGCTTATTTATATTGTAGTCATGACTACTAAAATCATTGACACTTGTACTCACAAGCAAGATTTGATATGAATGGTAAATTGATAGCTTATTTATTGGAGTCATGACTAACTCAACTCATTGACACTTGCACTCACAAGCAAGATTTGATATGAACTGCTAATAGTTTATTTATATTGGAGTCATGACTTACTAAATTCATTGACACTTGCAGTCACAAGCAAGATTTGATATGAACTGTAAACCAATAGCTTATTTATTGGAGTCATGACTTACTAAAGATAAAAAACTTAAATGCAAATTGTAACAAAAAATATAACAGTAGGTTATTTGAAGTACACGGTGACATTATTCTCTTAGTATGAAGTGCACTCTGGATAATTGATACTATTAATATAAGACACATGTGATTAGAAACAAAATTTGATAAAGAAAAGTCAAGTGGTAACAACAAATGAAGATCGTAGAATATGTAAAAATGTAGGAAATGAGGTACATTTTTAATAACAAATATWACTGTGTATAATTGAAAGGTAGGATTTTGTATGAAAAATTAAGTGACCCGTAAATATTTGGTTAAATAAATAAAATTAGAGCTATTCAAGAGGAAGAACATGCATATGGATTTAACAATAGTTATAATTGCTAGATTTAAAATTTTATTTAAAAAATGAAGGTTTGCAAAGTTGATAGTAGTGCAAGTATGGCTARTCATCAATTTATCCATGGTTGTAAATGTTTATCCAATTTAAGAATTTTAAATTACTAGAACAAAATCAACCCTATTTTTTTCTACCAATGAAAACATTGAATATGGCTTTTGGATTTAAAAGACTATGTTTTCAAGATCATACTATTTTTATGGTCCAAAATATTAACACTTGTCTTACAATCTTTATTTTGGTATAATAAGGTCTTCAATCTAACTCCCCTTAACCCCTCATCACCTCAAGTCATGAAACAAATTTGGAGTCATTTGATTGTATAGATTGAAAGATTATAATATTTTAGTGTTGAAAAAAATACTCAAATTTTCTTAAAAACACATTTGGAGGTGAAATTCGATTTCTCAACCTACTCAAGTGGAAAAACTTTAGTAAACTATAAAGTGATTCAAAACCAAAAGACAAATACTTTGGTGAAAAAAATGATTATTCAATTCACTCCTTGTATCTGCAAAATAGTTTTGAAATGTCAAAAAGCAATGAAAAAAATAGCAAAAAATCACATCTATGGCTAAACCTCCCTCTACTAAAATGCTTCTCAATCACTCATTACCACTTGGATTGATATGAAATTTTAACCACACAAACTAGACTAGTATGTAAGATTTTACCAACGAAAATGATTGAAAATGTACCTCTTATGAAGAAGTTATAAGCTGCGGATGTTCATTGTGATTCAGAAATGTCTGGATTTTGAACATCCAATTGTTCCCAAGCATTCGAACAACTTGGATTGACATGAAAATTTTACCACAAAAAAAACAAACTCAAGAGGAACAAAATCCAACAATTTTTTTTAATTGAAAACAAATAATTGATGAAAAAGTTACAAGCCTCCAAAGTTGCAGCCACTAGAATGCAAAGTGGTGAACTCAAATTGAACTTGTGAACTTTGAATGGATCTCAAAAACTCAGTAAATTTTTTCCACTAAAACTAGATTATCATGTGCAACTTTTACAACAAGTTTTATGGAATTTGGACATTGGATGCAAAAATTACAGCACTTTGAATTTAAATGCCAGACTATGTGAGGATACTTTCCGTCCCCTCTAGCGATAAAGGGGCTAAAATAGATTTGCATACAGTTTCTTGGTGTTGTAGAATGAGTTTTTTGTATACACAAAAGGCTTGCAAGGTCATTGCAAGAAACAATAGTCGCATTTCCTATCATAATAGGAATATACTCTCTTCTTGTCTGCTATAATTTTTGAAGCACTAGTCCAATAAATTTGAATTTTTTTATTGAACATGTCTAACTTTATGATAATCATGTTCCTTAGATTTTGAAAAATTAAAATAATTAATTTTTATTTAAAAGTTATTTTTGTTTTACTTTGAGGTTTAGGGTTTTCACTATGTTATAAGTTCCAAATTCAATGATCTAGAGCTAAATTTTTGATGGTCTGTTTGCATAGTAGAAAAGAATATATCTACCAAAAGAAATCTGAAAATATGTTATTTTATGTCCTCTTCATGAGTGCAAACATCACTCCCATTGCGCGCAATTTTTGAACATTGAAGATGATTCTAAGATCATTCTTTTGATGAAAATAATATTAAAATGCTAAAAAGTTTACTCAAAGTCTGCAACTACTATATCTATCTTCATTTTTTATTTTAATAGAAAATTGGCATACAACACAAAAGTTATGAGTAGAACCATCCGTTCAAAGTCAAAGGGACAAACAAAAGAAAGTTTTTTCTTGCAATCACCCGAATAGTATTTTTTTTAAATTACCAATGTATATGCAACTTATCCAAACAATCTATTCAGAAAAATATATTATAAAGGGAGTTAAAAATTATTGCAGTACGCACTCTTGTACTCTCTCTGAAGTCAACAAATATTTGGTCCAATACTAGCCGATCAAAACCATCAGTTTCTTCTTTTAGTAAAAGCAAATCATGTGTACCATGCTCATGCCTTTTTCAAGGATGAAAAAATTGTCTTAACCCCTAAAGGATTAAAGCCCTTTTTTTTGTGAAAAAACACACAAAACTGCCATTTCTATAGTAAAGAGTAAAAAAAATTGGAAATTGTGTTTTTTGCAAATCTAACCATAGGATCTTACACCTAACTAGTATGAAGACGTGTGGGAAGAAATTTAGAATTTTTGGACCCACGGATTCCAAGATATCTGCATTTAAAGTGTAAAGAACAAGTTTTGCAATACATTGGTGGACTAGATTATTTGACTTTGAACCTTCTTAACTTTTATTTTTTGCACTATAGAGTTTTGAGCTTTAAATCTTTATGGTGGAGAATTGTGTTGAGAATCTAAGGGAGAAAAATTTCAAAAAGAACTTAATTTTTATTCTTTAAAAAATTGTTAAGCAAAAATAGGTACAAGATCAATGAAAAATCTAATTTATTAATAACTCTAAGGTGGAATTAAAATGCACTAATCCAAATGGTAGGATTTTTCTAGAATTCAAACTAAACCATGTGGAATTTTTCTTGTCTTAAAATTGTAAAAATTGCATGTAGAAATGTGTCCTACAAGTTATTTTTTCAAAAAGATGCTCCAATTGCCCAAAAAGCAAGATTGTTCATAACTTTCTCACAACAGATCCAAATGGAATGAATCAATGCTTTCTATGTAGACAAAAATATAAAATATGAGGAAAAAATTCAAAAAAAGAAATCAAAATTTTAAAACTTATTTTTTATGCCCCCTCACTGACCCACCCCTGCGTTGAGTTCTTTTGGGCATAACTTTTGTTCCTAGGCACTGATTGAAAAAAAATTATACTCCCATGAAGCTAATTAGTCTTTCTAATTTCAAATAAAGTTTCAAAAAATGAAGACAAAAATTGAGACAGTGGGTACATGCCCCAAATCTACCTTGTCCCTTCAAGGGACAAATGGTCCTTTAGGGGTTAAAATTTCATTAATTAGTTGGTATATCTTTTATTTAGATTTGGTTTTACCTAGTAAGGTGCGCTTAGGGGCAATCAGAAGGAGATATATGTGTAATCAATTAAAAATACATCTAGGACCACCGAGAATGAGATTGTAGAGGACCTTAAATTTTTTTCCTACATGTAGCCAAATATGTAAGTAAGTTCTTTAAAGGTATTATAGCAATTGCACATGAAATGAACCCATACAAAAAAACATAGAAAACTCTTAAAATAACACACTTCCAAGGTCCCTATTTTTTTACCTTATGCCAAAGTCTAATGGAATACACAACCTTGCCAAAATTGACATTTTATTGATTTCTGAAGCCAAATTTAATTCTTAGGCTCAAAATTTTGCAAATGGATTAGCTTTCTTATATTTTCCAATTTACTATCACTTCTTTAAATAATGAAAAGATAATAATAATAATGATAATAACAATGATAATAATAATAATATTAATAATAACCTTTCACAAAATTAATAGACATTCTCACATTGACCTCAATGTGCAAGTCTCATGTAATAAAATTATAATATGGATTATGGAATTGCATAGGAATTGTATAATTTAAAAAGCTAAAAGTGAATACAAATTTTAATAACTAAAAATGAATTTTGAGCATAAAACAATGGCTATGGACCATTAGAAATAGTATTCAAGTTTATTCTCTACCCACCCACCCCAAAATATTTGAACCCTAAAAAGACAGGCCTAAGATGGTTGATTTGATTTTCCAAGCATTGCCCATTTGTGCAATAATCCATCATAATACAATGAAAATGTGTTTATACATAYGCCTTGTGCTTTTGAAATGTTAAAAGCTTCATTAACCAAAGTAGTCATGTTGCTTTGTATTTTTCAATTCCAAAAGATCTTTGAAAGAGAAAAAATGCAATATAATTTCAAAATTGTATGTGTTTAATTACAATTAAGTACAACCAGGATGTGTTCCTARCTCTGAAATCTTCCGTAGAATAATATGAAATGCAACTATAAGTACAACTATAACTATTTCTAAGTTTTCCATTTCATATATATTTCTCCCGACAAGTTTTATACCTTAGTATATATTAGTTCTTTAGTATATTGTCTAAATAGATTCCATAATAATTCATRTTCATCATTGTTTGTTGTCAGGCTCTTTGAATTGAGATTGTAAATTGCAATGCAAACCTTRCATTGTCTAAATTTATAATTTTTATAAGTATTGTTATGTTAAATGAAAATTTATACAAAGAGTTTTCTATTGTAGATATTTGAAGTTGTCATTTGATTGGAGTATTATACAAATTTATGCTTTATCAAAGCTTGCATACGTCTTCGTCATTTTGAAATCACTTTTGGGCATAACATAAGATTTTTATTTATTTTTATCAATTTTCTTTTGAAGTGCATTTCAAAATCCTACAATCGTGTCTTTTCAGCGTAGGGAGGAATCTTATCTATAAATTTAAGTGTCCTATCATATCACACCTTTTTTAATCCATTTATTATGATATATTTTAATCCTTTAATGTTAAATTTTATGTCTATTTTACCAATTAAAATTCAATTTATGTAATCAAATTTACCTATAAGGCATTTGTAGACTATAGTATACATTTTTGTTTTCATTTTTGTTTTCAGTTGTAGGGTTTTTATATGCTACAATGTATAAGGGTGTTTTATTGTCAAATTACACTCAAAAATATATTTTAATAAACTTGAAAATGTTAAGGATAAATGGAGATTGAAATTCATCTGGAAGACTATCCCTCCAAAAGAGAGGTACACTCTAGTTTGCATTAGTTGCCCCCCTCCCTCTCTCAAAAAATGTACAAGCCATCGATTGTTTTTAAAAAAAAATGCTTCCCTTTGAAATCGCTGTTGATTTCTCTAAAAATCACAAAACATTGATCTTGTGAGATTTAATCTGAGCCGTCCACATCTAAATATGGATACAGATACACTATTACAGTATACAAATACATAGTAAATATTAGATACAGATGTGGTATAGATACTAGATATGAATACTAATACGGATACAAAATATGGATACTGAACTCGTATAATACTGGATATGTATAGTACTAAATACATATACTAAATATGAGGCCTCACTATACGCATAGTGAGGCCTCATGCCTCTGCCTCACTATGCGTTCAAAATACAGGAACACAAACTATGCACTTCATGTGGAAGACAATTGTRACCCATCACTACACAAAATCGTGAAATGAGGTTGTCTCACACTAATTCCTCAACAAATGACACTATATAAATAAATATTTTCAATTACTGTACAATATAAGAATGAGCTACTTTTGAATATATTTAGATATTCTTGTAATTGAATTGGGACTCATAAACCTCCATGTGTACAAATGGACAAATTTTTAGAAATATTTGTTGCCTTTGATGGTTTGTAAAATAACTTAATGTAAGCCGCAACTTAATCATTAAGGCAACCTAATTTCAATATTTTGTGTACCTCAGTGAACAAGTGGAGGTTCAATGTGATGAGCAAGGTGCATGAAGGAAAGGAGGTGGGCATGAAGGCTATTGGACATTATATATAGGGCAATGCCCGAAGAGGAGGAGGAGAGGACTGCGGTAGACAAACGGCCGACAAAGAGGATTGAGCCTCACGAGGAGGCCGTTTATAACTGTGATCTCCAACAATGAGCAACAATTGCCCAACGTAAACCACGAGTGAATATGAAAATTTTGGAACAATATAGATGAAATTGTGGATAGGAATGAACAATTCGGATGAAAATTGCATATTGCCCACTTATGCTGGTTTTTTCCCTGTATAATCAAGCATTCCGACTTCATTGCGACATAGAACTTGCTCCGTAAATGATCCGGATGATTCTAGGCCATGCTATCCTATTTGCAATATATGCATAGAAGAACCACCCAATTTCAACCATTTAAGCATCATGTGCATGATTTGAAGCAGCATGCAACGTAAATTGTCACTCTGAAAAATGATAGAAATCACAAATTTATTCGATAATTTTCTACCTTGAATTGAAATTCTTATGAATTTTGGAAGTCAAAAATTGATATGGACCCATCCCCAACATATAAGGTAGATACACCCAAGGTTGTCCATCTCGGATGTCCGCGGGAAAAAATGTCCAAATTTTAGACGTCCAAAAGTCCGCACGTCCAAAGAAAGCGGACGTTCACGTCCCTACAATCCTGGCGGACCGGAGTGCAACAATCCGATGGACAGATAGGCAGACGAGCGACTGGGTAGACCGCTAGGTGCATGCGTCAACAAATAAAAAATTATAAACAAAAACGAGGACAGGCGGACGGCCTTGTGTGTGAGGCGGATACCAAATAGTCCACCCATCACAAAACAAGAACGTCCAACATCCGTCCAACGAAAATAGGAAAAAAAAATATGGGAAGATGGACAAATGCACAGACGGGCGGACTGGCGGACCGGTAGATGGGCGGACGGCCTGGTGTGAAAAAATAGTTTTTTGAGTGATTAAAATTGGAAAAGTCTAGAGATTGGCAATGGGTCAAGCGCAAATTTTGCCTTTGAAAATTCATATTAACTTCAATTCATGTAATAAAATTACCAAAGTTTTTGCAATCTCCATCATTTTTATCAACACGCCTTTGAAAATATCTACCTTGCATTGCTCTAGATTTGACCAAAATTCCTTCTTCAATCGGTTATGGGTGGTTCTACCTTAGTTCAACAACATGAGAATTGCCATCTTCAAATGCATTGAACTTCCATGAAATGGAATTGTCCAACTCACTTTTGAGCAGTATAGTAGAACCAACCATTTTCACCTAGGCCCAATGGCCAATCTACAGGTATTGCGAAATTCAAAAGAGCCGGTGACTGATTTTCAACCATGGAATCTTGGTTTTCGACCATCTTCTAAACTCCCATCTAGGCCCAATGGCCAATCTACAAGTATGCAAAATTCAAAAGAGACCGTGACTTGTATCCAACCATGGAATCTTGGTTTTCGACCATCTTCTAACCATTAATGACATGACATACGTGCTTGGTTTCCACCAACCACTACCATCTAGGCCCAATGGTCAATCTACAAGTATGCAAAATTCAAAAGAGACTGTGACTTGTTTCCAACCAATGAATCTTGATTTTTGACCATCTTCTAACCACTATTGACAAGACACGCGGAATTGGTTTCTTTTGCCAAAGTCTGTAGTCCTTGAATGAGCAATTATAGAATACTTTAAGGTGGGTACACCCTA
Source organism: Pleurozium schreberi (assembly GCA_006891605.1). NCBI lineage: Eukaryota > Viridiplantae > Streptophyta > Bryopsida > Hypnales > Hylocomiaceae > Pleurozium > Pleurozium schreberi. Next base: position 64,450 of record VACF01000052.1, read on the forward strand.
AAGTGAAGTTGACCATTTACAGTGATTTGACCCTCAATAACTTTTGTAGACTGCGTCCAAATGCTACATTCCTTGTGCACTGGCCAGTGCTTTAGTTTTCCAACAAGAGTATATGAAATTAAGAACAACTAGGCGTAGTACCAATAAGTGGGACTTTTCGGTGTATCCAGGGTTATTCAGTCGTCTGGACGTCCAATGTTCGCGGGCGCTACCCCCTAGACGTCCGCCGACATTCAGTTGGGCCATATGTCGGGGCCGTCCGCCCCATCCACCAAGGTCGTCCGCCTTGTCTGCTAGGGCCATCCGCCATAGGATCCGCAAAAGAATTTTTTTTTTCTTCCTTCTGGGCAGATGGCCGTGTGTGTGAGGCGGATCCCAAACATCCCAACCTCAAATTGTCCAACGTCCGCCCAACAAAAAACAAAAACAAAAACAAAAAAATATATCGAGGATGGGCGGATGCACGGACGGACGGGCGGACACCTAGATAAATAAACAGGCAAAGATGCGGACGGCCTAGCGTGGGAAAAAACAGTTTTTTAAGTGATTGGAATTGGAAAAGTCTAGAGATTGGCAATAGGTCGAGCGCAATTTTTTCCTTTGAAAATTCATATTGATTTCAATTCATGTAATAAAATTACCAAAGTTTTTGCAATCTCCATCATTTTTATCAACACGCCTTTGAAAATATTTACCTTGCATTGCTCTAGATTTGCCCAAAATTCCTTCTTCAATCGGTTATGGGTGGTTCTACCTTAGTTCAACAACATGAAAATTGCCATCTTCAAATGCATTGAACTTCCATAAAATAGAATGTCCAACTCACTTTTGAGCAGTATGGTAGAACCAACCACTCCCACCTAGGCCCAATGGCCAATCTACAGGTATTGCAAAATTTAAAAGAGACTGTAACTGATTTCCAATCATGGAATCTTGGTTTTCGACCATCTTCTAACCATTAAATACATGATACACGTGCTTGGTTTCCACCAACTACTACCAACTAGGCCTCAATGGCCAATCTACAGATATTGCGAAACTCTAAAGAAATCGAGACTGATTCCAACCATCGAATCTTGATTTTCGACCATCTTCTAACCATTAATGACAAGACACACGTGCTTGGTTTCCAAGCCAAAGTCTGTAGTTCCTTGAATGAGCAATTATAGAAGACTTTACGGTGGGTACACCCAAATGCGAAGTTGACCATCTATAGTGATTTGACCCTCAATAACTTTTGTAGACTGCGTCCAAATGCTACGTTCCTAGTGCACTGGCTAGTGCTTTAAGTTTCCAATAAGACTATATGAAAATGAGAACGACTAGGCGTAGTACCTATAAGTGGCACTTTTGGGTGTACCCAGTGTTTTTCCGACATCCAGACGTCCAGCGTCCGCAGGCGTTGCTCCTAGATGTCCGCCGACATTCGGTTGGGCCATCCGCTGGGGGCGACCGCCGGGGCCGTCCACTATAGGATCCGCAGATTTTTTTTTTCCTTTGGGTTGACGGCCATCTGTATAAGGTGGATCCTATACACTCTACCCCATCCAACCTCAAAGCCGTCCACCATTCGCCCAATAAAGAAAACAATTTTTTTTCGTTTTTTTGGCGGACGGACGAACATGCGGATGGGCGTACAGCTTGGTGTGTGAAGCGGATCCCGAAGAGTCCGCCTTATCACAACCTTAAGGCCATCCACTATTTGCCCAATAAAGAAAACAATTTTTTTTTGGGGGGGGGCGGACGGCTGGACGGCCGCGTGTGTGAGGCGGATCCCAAACAGTCCTGCCCCATCCCAACCTCAAGGCCGTCCACCGTCCGCCCAGTAAAAAAAAAAAAAATTTGTCGGACGGTCGGACGGCTTGGTGTGTGAGGCTAATCTCAAACAGTCCACCCCATCACAACTTCTAGGCCGTCTATCGTCCGCCCAAAGAAAAAATAAATAAATAAATAACCTTTTTTTTTGTAGACGGGTAGACGGGCGGACGGCCTGGTGTTTGAGGTGGATCCCAAACAATCCGCTCCATCGCAATCTCAAGGCCGTCCAGCTTCCACACAACGAAAAAAAAATTGGCGAACGGGAAGACTCAAAGAAGGCGAATCCAACGGCCACGATTGGGCAGACAACAACATTAAATTCTAAAAAACACAAATGAATCTTAAAGACTCTCATTATTCAAATGAATGCTACAAGCATCCAATGTAGGATGATTGAATGTATGTAAGGATAATTGAAGTTATTTCTCTACACATTGAAATGTATGCTCTAAACCCTAAACCCTATATCTTCTACCCTAAACTAACTTTGAACCTTACATTAATTATGCAAATTGTTGGTGTGGTGTGCATAATATGTTTGACTCTCAATTTCTTTTAGAGTAATTATCAAAATGCACTACATATGTAAATGTCATTGACTTATTAATTTATGTTTTGCAATAATTTTGAAGGTTTAAAGCATGAATTGTTAAGCATGCTCCAATGTACAAAAATAGAACATATAATTATAACTTAAACTATTTCTTTAAGTTTTGTTGTAAAATGCATAGATATTGCAAAATTCCAAGGTATGCATAGTATAAGCAATTGTATCATTTTCATTGGGCAGAAGCTGGACGGCCTTGCGATTGCGATGGGCCGGATTGTTTGGGATCCACCTCAAACACCAGGCCGTCCTCCCAACCGCCTATCCGCAAAAAAAGATTTTTTTTTTTTTTTTTAAGCAGACGATAGACGGCCTTCAGGTTGTGATGGGACGGACTGTTTGGGATTAGCCTCACACACCAAGCCGTCCAACCGTCCGACAATTTTTATTTTATTTTATTGGGCGGACGGTGGACGGCCTTGAGGTTGGGATGGGGCACGACTATTTGGGATCCGCCTCACACAAGCGGCCGTCCGCCCGTCCACCAAAAAAAAGAAAACAATTTGTTTTCTTTGTTGGGCGGACGGCGGACGGCCTTGAGGTTGTGATGGGGCGGACTGTTTGGGATCCGCCTTACAAATGCGGCCGTCCGCCTAAAGGAAAAAAATTCTTTTCGGGGATCCTATGGCGGACGGCCCCAGCGGACAAGGTGGACGACCTTGGCGGATGGGGCAGATGGCCCAACCGAATGTCGGCGGACATCCAGGGGCAACGACCGTGGATGCTCGACGATTGGACAACCCTAGGTACTTATTGGTACTACGCCTAGTCTTTCTCAATTTCATATAGTCTTGTTGGAAAACTAAAGCATTGGCCAATGCATTAGGAACGTAGCATTTGGACACAATCTACAAAAGTTATTAAGGGTCAAATTACTGTAGATGGTCAACTTCGCTTTTGCGAGTACCCACCTTAAAGTCTTGTACAATTGCTCATTCAAGGACTATAGACTTTGGCTCTGGAAACCAAGCACGTGTGTCATGTCATTAATGGTTAGAAGATGGTGAAAACCAAGATTCCATATTTGGAAATCAGTCACGGTCTCTTTTGAATTTTGCAATACCTATAGATTGGCCATTGGGCCTAGATGGTAGTGGTTGGTGAAAACCAAGCACGTGTGTCATGTCATTAATGGTTAGAAGATGGTCGAAAACCAAGATTCCATACTTGGAAATCAGTCACGGTCTCTTTTGAATTTTGCAAGGTAGACATCCCAACTGAATGTTGGCGGACGTCCAGGGGGCAGCGCCCGCGGACGGTGGACGTCCGGACATCTGGACAACCCTGGATACACCGAAAAGTGCCACCTATTGGTACTATGCCTAGTTGTTTTTAATTTCATATAGTCTCATTGGAAACTAAAGCACTGGTCAGTGCACAAGGAACGTAGCATTTCGATGCATTCTACAAAAGTTATTGAGGGTCAAATCACTGTAGATGGTCAACTTCGCTTTTGGGTTTCCCACCTTAAAGTTTTCTATAATTGCTCATTCAAGGACTACAAACTTTGGCAAAAGAAACCAAGCACGCGTGTCTTCTCATTAGTGGTTAGAAGATAATGGAAAATCAAGATTCAATGGTTGGAAATAAGTCACGGTCTCTTTAGAGTTTTGCAATACCTATAGATTGGCCATTGGGCCTAGATAGTAGTGGTTGGTGGAAACCAAGCACGTGTCATGTCATTAATGGTTAGAAGATGGTCAAAAACCAAGATTCCATGGTTAGAAATCAGTCACTGTTTCTTTTGAATTTTGCAATACCTGTAGATTGGCCATTGGGCCTAGGTGGGAGTGGTTGGTTCTACCATACTGCTTAAAAGTGAGTTGGACAATTCCATTTCATGGAAGTTCAATGCATTTGAAGATGGCAATTCTCATGGTGTTGAACTAAAGGTAGAACCACCTATAACCAACCGAAGAAGAAATTTTGGACAAATCTAGAGCAATGCAAGGTAAATATTTTCAAAGGCGTGTTGATAAAAATGATGGAGATTGCATAAACTTTGGTAATTTTATTACATGAATTGAAATGAATATGAATTTTCAAAGGCAAATATTGCACTCGACCTATTGCCAATCTCTAGACTTTTTCAATTCCAATCACTCAAAAAATTGTTCTTTCACGCATTGTTTTTTACTTTTTTCACACTAAGTTCGGACATGTGTCATGAACTTTTAGTACCAACTTTGGAAAAAAGAAATAAGAAACATTTTGGCCTTGATTGGAAATACGTTAGTCTATAAGGTAGTCATTGGACCTTGATTAGGAATTGTGGCCTTCTACCTTAACCCCTAAAGTCTCATTGTCCCCTCGGAGGACAAAATGGATTTTGGGCAAGGTCCTAGGGTCTCAATATTTATCATAAGTTTTTTAATGTTTTTATGAAGATAGGAAAACACATTAGGTTTATGGGAATATAATTTTTTTTAATTAGTGATTGAGAGCAAAAGTTATGGCACGTAAAGTCCTTTTTTTAGGTGCAGCGAGTAGAAACCATCTACACAAAAATAATAAAAAATAAAAAATAAAAAATAAACTTCTTGTAGATTGTAATTTTGTACACATGGAGAGCTTTGATTCATTCCATTCGAATTTGTTATGTAAAAGTTATGGACAATCTTATCTTTTGGGCAATTCGAGCATCTTCTTGAAAAAATAACTTATGGATTTCATTTTTGAATGCATTCTTCACAATTTTGATCCCATCCTAGAATTATTATTGATTTTTATTTTTGTTCAATCTTGAACCTACATCTACTTAACAATTTTTTAAATAATGAAAATCAAGTTTTAAAAAAAAAAATTTAGGCTAGACTCTTGACTCAATTCTTCAACACAAAAAGTTTAAAATTCAAAGTCTTTAGTGCAAAGAATTTGCACAAAGAGTAGTTGAAGTCATTTGAAATTGCAAGAGAATGCAATGTTTTAAGAACTTCTTTTTTTCAACTTTGAATGCTCATATCTTTCAATCCGTAGCGTCAAACTTCATGAGATTTTTACCACATGATCTCAAATAAGTGAAGTATAAGGTCTTATGGTTATATTTTGAAAAAAAGATGTTTTTTTTGTTTTCTTTCTTGGGTGAACGCAGCAGAAATGGCAGTTTTGAGTCGTTTTTGACAGAAAAATGGCCTCGGAACCTTAGGAGTTAATCTTAACCCGATACCCGGCCAGCATTCCAAGAACACACATAACTTGGTGCCATGAAATCAGTCCAGTTWTCTTGTCTCAAGGTGTAAGAAGTGCAGTGCAGAGCTCTGCAAGCAGACGTGGAGATGGAGGATTGTTCAAGCACAAATTGGACTGTTTATTAATGAAGGCTGCAACAAGCCCTTTCCTGAAGGAGCAAGAAGGTGTGCAGCTCATGGACGGGACCTTTCTCATGACGTCTTTGAACAATTCCAAATGCAGACAGGAAAGACTTTTATTCTAGAATGCTTTACAGCTAAGTAAGTAAACTCCTGAGTACTAGTGTGGGTACAAAGGCCTTTTTATTGCAGGAGGAGTACTGTAACTAAAGCTTACTGATGAGGTGACCTGGAGCAATCACACGAGGACACCACAGACGCTGAACAACTGAACCACTGAACAACTGGGTTTCCCACATTCCAATGAATGTGAGACAACCCAGTCTAAAAAGTTCATGACTTGCACACGTCTCAGATGATTTAGGAGTACAGAAAAAAAAAATCAATGACTTGTCAGCAGCAGTTCACTGATGATAAATTGATGACGTGCTTCCTTGCTGCTCTTAGATTCGAAAGCTGACTGCAGTAACTTAAAAGGTGGGCACCCAAAATACCACCAACCTTTTTGCTACAGACTGTGCATACAGGGAGGAACAAAACTTTTGGTTGCCAATTTTGTATGTTGTATTGTCAGTAGGCAACAAGTTTTTATATATTTTTTTGTTGAGGACTAGGTCAAGCCAAATTCCATACTTGGAGTGATTGTAGTTCTGCTGTCAGTTGGCAACAAGTTTTTATTGATTGTTTTTGAGGACTAGGTCAAGCTAGATTCCAAACTTGGAGTGATTGTAGTTGTGCACATTGATGTTGGTGAGTGGCTTTCAATGGAAGGTCCTACAACAAGTTGCCATAGAAGAAATTTCATTTTTTTTTTCTTTGTCCTCTAGTCCTTTACTATCAAGAGACAAAGAAAAAGGCTTCAATTATAGGGACTTTTGGTAGCTTTCTCAATTTACTTAGGATAGCCTCAGCCAGGTCAAAGCCAGCTTTCTTTGTTTGGCAAATAAAAAACCTTAGAGGACATGATACTTTTTTTGAAAATGAAGGCGGATGGTGAGTGGATTACTATAAAAATGGAGTGATCCAAGATGACCACTCTTTCAATTTCAATTATGCCATTATATAGTAATAGCATGCGTCCAACTCGATAGGATGTGCCAAAAAATTGATTTGTTGGGCTGTGTCAATTTAGTAAGATTGGTAGAGCCTTCATCTAAGTCTTGGCTTGTGCAATTGTTGCCCAAAATACAATCAATTATCTATTCAATAATGTGGTATTTTTTTTAATAATCTTGTATATTCTCCACCTACACCATAACTTTTATATGGAACAGTTGAACCACTCTTATCAATATTGTTCAATAATCTGGACAATATTGGCCACTCCCATACATGCATACAAGCAAAAGCATTTAGAGCAAAGCTTTGTACAAATTTCCAATCTATAATGAAGGTCACCATTAGGAGCTACATAGGTCATTTCCAACAAATTCTTCYTCTACATGTCATTAGATTTTTTTACTCTTGAACAAGACAATATAAGATGACGTCCACCCCTGTAAGTTGTTAGCAATACCATTGAAGAACTCCTAGTCTAAAGCCAAATTTTCTTTAACTCATCTAGGTTGAAGCAAAATGGGCTTCTAGATGTCAATATAAATGTCACAATATGGTAGCACAAGTCCAATCTCCCCAAAATTTTGGAATCATTAGATGTTTGGGGGGGCCTTTGGAAGACTAAATTAGGGTTGTTCCCTTTGCTAAGAATCAATGTAGTGTTGTAAGAATATTAAAAATTTAAATCATTAAATCTTTGAGTTGGTTGAGGGAATCCCAATGAAATCATTAGGTCAATTCATGGAGATAGGTTTTGGTTTCCTTTTCACATCAATAAAATAGAGGAATCCTAATTGTTAGCCTATAGAAGTCACTAGCTTAAGAGGGACCAATGGAGGGAATCAACTACCCAAAAATGGTGATTCAAGGTTTAAATTACATTTGAGACTCAACAGCATAATCAATTTGTCAAGATTCTCCTTGGTGTAAAAGCTTCTTTGATTTTCGGTGCATAAAGAGGGATGAGGTTCTATCCTCCCACTTCAAAGGTATAGAGTAAAAATATGAGCCTATAAATATTTTGTGGAATTCCATGAGAGGTTCTACAAAAAACATTTATGTAATTTTTTGATAGTCACAAGATGTTCTTTCAAACAATCAATTACCAAAACCTACATTGGGAATTTCTTAGAAATTATCCATGTGGCAATAAAATCTTACTGAAAYATAGACTAGATTTTTATGTTGATAATATTCTTTGACATGTTTAAAGACCTTTCAATATCCAAAAGTACCCAAATTTGCAAGATTCTCTTATTATCAGCAAAATTAAAAGATTATGGCGGAATTGATCAACGTCTTAGGAGCATACAAAAAAAGAATGAGGTTGAAGATAGGCCTTTTCTTACTCCCTCATACCTACAATGAAGCCTAGGTCAAGTACTTTTCATAGAAAAGTGAAACTCTAAAAATTGGATTTTTACTCGATTTTGATTTTAATTTGATGCTACGTTTTGATGAGATTTTGGAGATAGAAAAGGAGTTTAAGATTTGGGTTTCAAAACAAAAATGGTCTTTTAAAGCCAATCCATTTGTGATTTGGAGTCTTTCTTCAAAACTTAAAGTTTGGTCTAGAGTAGAAAGTCAAAATTGGCAAATTAGGGTGAAAATCTCAAGTGATAAGTTTACCTTAGAATAATATGAGAGGAGGTGGATTCTTTATTAGAGTATAAAAGGTCACCCATTTTTGTCTCTCACCACCCTCATTTTGTTATACTTAGGTCCTTTTGATCCAATTTATGTTAAAGTTTTTTGGCATTTCCAGCCAAAACCCTTGGACGGTTGTTTTAGAGCCTCTTTTTGCTCCGTTGTTGTGTTTTCCAAGCTTTGTAAAGCGTTGTGGGGTCCCTTCTTACTTGTTATCTTTGTGTACATGTTATGAGCTTTTCCTTAGCACTAATTTTAGTGGCATATGTTGGTTTAACCCCTAAAGAGTTTTTACTATGTTTTCACCGAAAACGCTCTAGAATTATCATTTCGAGTACAATTACCAAATTTTAGGAAAAAAATATTTTTAAACACATATAACCATAGGATCTTGTAGCAAGCCAGTTTGAAAAGATGTGAAAAAAATTTCAGAATTTTCTACCATGTGGATTGGAAAATGTTAGCATTTGAATTAACATAAATGCTTTTTTGGGCTCTGCAAAAACCTAGGCACAAGGTCACATTTGTATGAATAATGTTCAAAATGGTGGTAATTCTTTGGATTCATTTCTCAATATAACGAATATGGCCTTGTTAGGTGAATGGGTGAGAAATTAGGAAGTCAACTTCGAGTTCCATTATAATCCATTTTTTGGTTCAATTAGAAGCTAGCCCTAGTTCAATCGGAAGTCATTCCCAGTTCAATTAGAAATTATTCCCAGTTCAATTTGGAAGCCACCTTCCAATCAATTAGAAGCCAACTTACAATCAAGAGCATTGGCAACCAGGGTCTCAATACTCGGGGTATCGAAAATCGGGGTCTTAGTAGTCGCGGTATCAACAATCAAAATATCATTAATTGAGGTTTTAGCAATCAAGGGTCTCAACATTCAAGAGAACCAACAATTGAGGTCTTAACAGTTGGATAAGCTAAGATGCAAGGGGAGAATTAGGGTTGCAAAGGGAGTGCATGGACTCAACTTGAGAGTCCACCTAAAGCAAATAGGGATCACGACTTCCACCTAATTAGAGAATAAGTTGGAAAAAAAGGTTAGGCACTCAATTGCTATAACAAGGAAAAATAGTAGAAGGAGGTGATAGTGAAAGGAGTAGAGAAGTGGAAATACAAAACAACTCCAAGCATTTGGTAATAAAGTTCACAAACAATCTCTTTACACTCACTTAACCACCTCAATGTGCTAGCATGCTCTCAAATAAGAATCACCACTATGAAGAGATGATTGTGCTTAGGTAGAGAAGAAGGTAGGAGATAGAGATTAGGGAGAGATCTCAAGGATTTCACTGGCCACTCAAATGGAAGATTATGTAGTTATTAGGGTAGGCCAAGCGTAAGGAGGGAAGAGGTCTATTTAAATGCTTCAAAAAACGTAGTGGTAGTAATTATGGTCCTATCAAGGGCGTAAGAGGAATAATGTAAAAAGAGGAGAGTGGGTTAAAAAAGCCAAGAAAGAAGGATGGAAGGTTAAATAAAATAGAACTAGGGTGATTCAAGCATTGTATCAAGAAACTTATCAAAATTAGTAGTGAGCAAGAGAACTCAAAGCAAGATAAGATGGCATAAGAGGAAGAGTTTGAAGGTGTTTTCAACTACTTAATTGACAAAGTAAGGGATGAGGTACGTTGTTTAACTCTCTAATAAATCTTCTTTAACATGTCTTTATTAGCAAAATTCAATTAAAGTGAGGCCTCAAGTAAAGTCAAACCGTTAAAACAAAGATTCAAGTCAAAAGTGAATTTAGAATCTTATAATAGAAGTTCAAAGGTTTGCAAAAACATTAAATGATTAGAAATTGGAGTCAAAATGTATAAAATACAAGCAGATGAATTTAAGGACCTAAAATGGATGAAACTTAGGTAAACTTTTAAACTTGAAACAAGATTAGGAAGATAGGAAGAAGTAAGATGACGTTTGATGAACCAATTAGCTATCAAACTTCATCCATGCATAGCTTCTTTTAGGAGAATCAAAATCCTAAGAGTTATAGTATTTAATTAAGCTAGCTTCTATAAAAAAAATTATCAAACATCTTAAATAGTATGGAGTAAATTTTTAGGAGTAATACCAAGGCTTAGGAATTGAGGAACCTCAACTAAGAACATAGAAGGTGAGTCAAGGCAAGAAGTTAAGAACCTTAACTCTTAGAGATAATTGAGAGTAGTCCAAGCATACCTTAACCCCTAAAGGATCATTTGTCCCTTCGGAGGACAAGGTAGATTTTGGGCATGTACCTACAGTCTCAATTTTTGTTCTAATTTTTTGAAACTTTTTTTGATGATAGAAAAACTAATTATCTTCATGGGAATATAATTTTTTTCTCAATCGGTGCGCGGAAACAAAAGTTATGCCCAAAACAAGTCAACACAAGGGAAAGGGGGGGGGGGGGGGGGGGGGGGGGAGAAGGTGAAGCAAAAATAAATTTCAAAAATTTGAATTTTTTATTTTTGAATTTTTTTTTCTCATAGTTTATATTTTTGTCTACATGGAAAGCATTGATTCATTCCATTTGGATTTGTTATGAAAGTAATGGACAATCTTGTTTTGGGGGCAATTGGAGCATCTTTTTGAAAAAATAACTTATAGGATTCATTTTTGAATGCAATTTTTACAATTTAAAGAAAACAAAATGTTCCACATGGTTTAGTTTTCTTGCTAGAATAATCTCACCATTGGGATTAGTGCATTTTAATTCCACCTTAGAGATATTAATAATTTAGGTTTTCCTTCTATTTCGTACCTATTTTAATTTAACAATTTTTTAAAGAATAAAAATTAAGTTTAAAAAAAAAACTTTCCCCCTAGATTCTCAATTCTATTCTCCACCAGAAAGATTTAAAGCTCAAAACTCTACAGTGCAAAAAATTAAAGTTAAAGAGGTTACTAGTCAAATAATCTAGTCCCGCAATGTGCTACAAAACTTGTTTTTTCACTTTAAACACAGATATCTTGCAATCTGTGTGGTCAATAATTTTGAATTTTTTCCCACACATCTTCAAAATAGTTAGATGTAAGATCCTACAGTTAAATTTGCGAAAAAAAACAATTTTCAATTTTTTTACTCTTTGCTATAGAAATGGCAGTTTTGAGTGTTTTTTCACACAAAAACGGACTTGGTCCTTTAGGGATTAAACTCTAGAAAATATCCAAATCCCCATGAGATATGGAAGAATGAAGTTTTAGCAGAGAATTGGATGAAAAGTCAGCCGAATCAATTAATTGAGCCCAAACTCGGGTTTTAGGAAGTTATCAACACCTTAAGCAAGTGTGAAAAGTCCCAAATTGAATAAAAATAGGTAACTAGTATCAAAATATGGACTAAATTTTAATAGCCCTTCCAAAGGCTAAACTACACCCGCTCATAACTTTTGCTAGAAAAAGTCGGATCGGGTCAAATCTTATGTTTTGGAAAGTCCATAAAACTATCTACAACTTAGAGTGATTAAATTTAGACTATCTTCTACTTACACTAGGAAACCACAATGACCTACTTGAATCCGGCCATTAATATCATTTCTCAAATTCAAATTGAATTTCCTTTGCTCTTCTACCCACTTAGGCACTTTAAAAAGAACCCACTGCATGTAAGGCACAATGGACCATGCCTAGGCACTCAATTGATATAAAAACCACAAAACAAACAAGAACCTGGTTGTGTTTGCATTAGATGTTTTTCTCCATGTCTGGAGGGCTGTGAGTTCCTTGTGAGTTCCCAGCCTGTTCAGCAGCGTTTGCAGCCTTCGCAGGAGCTGGCTGACGTGGCCAAACGACTGCCACGTCATTTTTTTTTTTCAAAAAAAAAAAAAAAAATTCTTCTTAGATTTGCATTTTAAGACTAAATTTTTTTTTTTTTTTTTTTTTTTTTTTACAAAAAAGTTTGACACTGCTGCCGAGGAACTGGGGGGGAACAGGGAGGGAACAGGGCTGAAACGGCCCTCCAGCCCCCCCAAATCCCCTCTAATGTCTATTTACCAAGGGTGGATAAATAAGCGCCCATAGGAACTTTGATACATTGTGCTATCTCTTGCTATGATTTTTCCATCTTTATTGCTAGCTCCTGAGTGGCCTCCAATTTGTCATTGTTGGTAGTCATTTCCATGCTGACCTATTGTTTTTTTACCTACACTTGCCTTCTCTATCAAATTCCCCATTATAACAAGTTTTTTGTTTTTTTGCCTCACAAGCCATCATCTTCTATAGAATTAAATTTCTCTTTGTCTATTTCTATTTCTTGTAGGTTGTCTTCTAATTTGATGTTGGCTTCTTTCAATATATTGACAACTTCATTGACTTGATAGAGGTTTTTAATCCTCAATTTTATCTCCTTCACCACCAATGTGACCTTGTGAAGTACAGTTGAGCTGCCTTATTTTCGTAGAGCCCCCCAAAGAATGATAAAATTTGAACATTGCTCACCTAAAAGTCGTAAAAGTCGTAAAAAGTGTACTTTTGCTTATCCTACCATTTGAGGGAATGTAGAGGACAAGTTCTTTTAACTCTAGTGTTTGCAAATGAAAGAGAATTATTTTGTGATTTTGTAATTTTTTTCAAAGGTCTATAGTAATTTATAGGTTATAAAAATTGAAAATCATAAAGAACCTAATGTTGACATTGAATTACCCTTTTGATTGATTATCCTAAAGCACAAAATTCTTCAATTTCATTGTTAATTCTTTAAAAGCACTCTTAAACTTTTGTTGGTTGCACTTTAAAGTCTTTGACAACTTTGAAAGTTTTCTGTATTCTTTTTTATTCTCTTTGTCTCCTTTAGAATGCTACTCTTTTATTCCAATAATCTCATGGTTTTGAAACTATAATCATGTTGGTGGCATTGAAGTAAGTAGTTATGTTCATTACTATGCATTCAAAGTTTCAATCTCAAAATCGTTCAAATCAATGTACATTCCATTTTGCCTCTACATATGAAATTATGAATGGATATTTTTACATTATATTTTTTACTAAAAGAACAGGTTGTTCTCCGTAATCTTAGACTAGTTTGTGAAGATTTGACTTTGATGATGGAACAAACCTCTACTTTTGAATGTAGAGAGCAACTAAAAATATCACACGTAGAGGATTTTCTTCAAGTTGACTAATCTCCACCAATCTCCACCAATGGGCTTGTCCACCAATATTGGTGAAGCTTGCAACTCGACTTCTCCGCTCACCGAGGCCGGCAAGAGAATCAGTGGTCACTTCTTGTCTTTTAGTGTTTTTTCCACTGGACCAATGTACATGGCAGGAGGTCCTTAGGCTTTGTTAGAGGTCTGGTCGGGTCCTTCATGCGAGCAGGCCCTTAGGATTTGGTAGAAGTGGATTGAGACCGTTTGAGAAGTTCGTGGTTGACTCATCAATCCTAAAGTAAGTAAACTACACTAAATAGTGAAATTAGATTGCCCCTCACTAATTTCTCGACATTCCACACTATATAAATATTTATTGTTTATGTACAAGAATGCACTATTTTTGAATTAGCTATTGGTGTAGTTAACACTCGTGAATCTTCATGTGTACAAATAAAAGTATTTGTAGAAATATTTGTCGACTCCCTTGATTTGTAGAGTAACTTTCTTGGGGTACGGCAACCTAATTGTAAAGGCAACCTAATTTCACTATTCAGTGTACTACGGTGTATTCATTAAAGACTCCCAAGATGGACTCCCGGCCGTCGATCTCACTGGCCAGAGCGCCGGTTCCTCCAATCCGTCAAGTACCTCAGTCCCCACTCCCTTAATAGTAATGTTATGTATAGTAAGCTATTTTACTGTTGAGTTCCAGAGTACCCATTGGTTCCCCATTCTTCTGGAACACGAAGGTGAGGTCCAATCCCCAGGCTTCCCAAGCAAGCCAAATTCAACCTTTCAAATTCTGGACANGTCTAGGCTTGGGTCCTGCACCCCTTTTGTTTCGTTTTGGTTGGAACCCACAAGTGGCTGCCATGGATTGGCCAGGGCCAGAGAAGGGATCTCCATTGGCCACTCCTGGGTCCTGGCTCACCCTCTCCTTTCTGTCAGGACTCAGGACTCCAATGGCTTTGGGGGAAGGTCACATATTTAATTATAATAATAAGTTAAAGTTCGGGAATCGGGATGCTGCGGTTGCTGCCTGCTGTGAGAGACCGTCGGTGCCGTGGGGAACAATGGAGAGGAGTTTCAGGTACCGTCATTAATGAACGTCAACTAGCAAATTATTACAGAATGGAGCTCCGCCCTCCGCTTTGGAAGGTAGGAGGTCCTCAAATGGAGCACGTTGGGGAGGTACATTTTGCACTCTCCAATGTAAAATAAGTCTACATTTGAGGAGGTGGTCAGTTTTAAAGCCCATTGAAATGCACTTCTCTGCAACTTCAAAAATTCATAACTAATTCCACAAAGCTCCAAAAAATATGAAACAACTTGGATCCAAACAATAGGGAAGAAATAACAAAATTGGATGAAGAACCCGTAATGCTTGATTACGCAGGTTTCCGTGCGTAATCATGCACTACAACTGATTGCGCAGCAAAACTCTCCCACAAAATGAACGGATGGTTGCTTAGAAGTGGTTTACGTTTTTTTGTTTTTTTGTTTTTCTTAGAAACACATGGAAAATTTTCAATGCAATTTGCAAAGGGAAAACAGTAAACCACAGAAGTAAAGGACCACGTCCCCGTGATTGCCCTCCTTTAAACGCCTCCCTTATTGCCCCTTTTTTTACCCTTAAAAGAAAACACTTGATTTTTTTTATCTCCCATGTATGATAAAATTCGGAAATTCTTGATTCTGTATTTGAAACTACAGACCCCAAATTTGCAAAGGCGGGCAAGGAACGTACCCAAAACCTGACACAAAAGTTTTAGCATTTGTGAAAATTAAAAAAGTTAGCATGTTCCCTCATGTACAAGTGAGGGGGTCGTTTAACCCCTACATTTCAAACGGCCTCAACTAAACCTCATCATGGAGGACGATTAAACCCCTTATTGCCTTGTTTATTACCCCAGAGAAAACACTAGATTTTTAATTTCCCACATATTAATTTTTTTGAAAATTCAATATTCATGTTTTATTTTTTAAACATACGACCTGTGAGGGTCACAGCAATACAAAAAACCAATGAAGGTCAGTATTCATGTTTTCAGTTACATGCCGAAAATTAGCTAAGGGAGGTGAAGAATACAAAGTTTACCGGGTGCAAAATAGGGGGCAATATTTACATTTACCTTTGGAAGGGGCACCAAGGGGTCGGTCAATCCTCCCTGGCGACTGAACCTCTGACTCTTCTGTTGCTGTGTTTGGTCGGTGAGTTTTCTCGCTTTTGACAGTTGTTTCTCTCAGTCCGTTTCTCCCTTTTGCAGTAAATACCTTACGTCATAAAGTTGTTTTTTTGTTTTTTTTAATTTAATTTTAATTTTAATTTTTTTGAACAAGAGGGGGAGGACCCACTGCATTCATCCGTTGAGGCCTGGGTTTATATACAGGCGAGCTCTCGTGCCACCTGATTATAATTCCTCATAGTTTTGTCGTGCCTAGCTGCTGCAAGAGTGAGTGGGCTGCTGCTGTAAGAGTGAGTCGTTGTTGCTGAGCAGTTTACGTGATGATCTCCAGGCACTAAGTGGCCATCAGGTGAGCCTGCTGGAAGGCAAAGCACATGCGGCCATGAGAGCAAGTCTACTTGCATCGCTTGTCTTCCTCCATATCCCTTTCAGATACATGAACTCCATCGCTGGCAATTGTTTATTAGTCAACCAGTCCCCCCGCGCAAGCGCTTGGTCGGTTCCCGCAGCTCCGCCCTTAGATTGGATATTATCGTTTGTTCTCGCAATCAATCGGAGCTGTTTTCGATCTCCTGCCATCGTGCGTTCATAGAGAGACGAAAACAAAGCTCAAGCGCTTTTCGAATTTGTTGCTCCGTGGTAGTTGTAGTGTCACGATCGCGCTTTCTTTGCAGATGTTTGTTGACAATGTTGTGGAAAACCTTTGCAAATGTTCAATTGCGAACGTCAGGGATGACATGTGAGTGAAACGAGCTGTGACGCAATTTTTTATTTTGCCATTTTGAGTTATTTGTCGTTCATTCCGAGGTCTAGTGATGCGGAATGTCGGTGTTAATTTGACGCCATGAAGTCGTTTCTACAGTGCAAGTGTCGTAGCTGATTCTTCCGTCGCAGCTGATTCTCATCCAATTTCGAACTAAGCCGGTGGTGAGGTAAACGCCGCCGGGGGTTTTTCTGCGTGCAAGTTCAGTTTGCGAACTGTTGTGTGCAGCTGTTGACTCCGCGGTAGTTGTGACGAATGAGTGAAGTGCCAAGCTTATAATAACTTGTCGAAGAAATTAGCTCGAAAGTACACGACTATCGCAGAGAATGAACGTGTAACAAGAGTGTCGGAATCGTCCGTCCCAGCTGGTAAAGAGGAAAAAGAAAAAAGAAAAAGCAACAGTCGTTCCCTTTTGTTAGCTGCGGACACCGTGAAGTTCGTTCTTATTACAAATGCTGGCTTGCATTCTATGATGCGTCGCCAAACCTCCACCTTATCTGCTTGCTATGTTCTGGAAACGATTCTGAGCAATTCGTCTGGAGGAATGTGGCGAATGCTTTACTCTTTCATTCTTCGCAGATACGCTTGGTGATTCCTCTTGCATACTCTCTTCAACGATGCTGCGGTGTCTTCGTAAGCAATCTTTCCCCCGACGTGATTCAGCCTCTAGTCTGCCAACATTGTGCATTTTGCCACTTGTTCTGCAGGAACTACCTTTCTGTTGAGAATCGCTTCTCTTTGCCTGTTGATTTTATGGCTCAGACTGCGGAGAACTTTGTGTGCTGCAATCTGTTTCGAAATGCGGTTCAGCGGGAAAACGGAGCTTCTAAGCTCGTAGTGGATAATSTTCGGGAGATTTTTCGAAAGAATTTATTGTAGAATTTATTGTGCGAAGGGAATGTGCTTTGCAGTCTTTGAAGTGGAAACGGTGGGAATGAGTGCGTCTACGTAGTTTGGCTGGTTTTCTTGCTGCCGTTTTCTCTCAGTGCTTATATTTTGAGACGGTTTTCTGTTGGRTTTCAGTTAATGCGCGTACTACGGTGGTGTGCAGTTCAGTTCGTCTGCGCCTGTTTCTCGTAGAAGTGTAGAAAGTCGGATACATTGCTAACTTTTTAAAGTTATCCCTAATAGATAAGTGTAGAGCTTTTCGAAAAGAAAATGTTGCACTTGTGTGATTGAACTCCTCGGGAAGTAGTATTCGAAGAGATTCTCGATGCTTTCGGAAATCTTGCATCTTCACTCATACGCTACTTCGTTGATGCGAATTTTAAACTTGACGGTTTCCGATGCTTTGTTTTAGTTGACAGTGTTTGAACTATCGAGGTTGTGACAATGCAGGTCGCTCTCTTCTGGATGCGAGCGCTCTTCCCGAGCCGCGCCTCCCTCTCCGAAACAGAATTTCCAAGGCTTCTCGGTACGACAACGAACATACTTGCTTCCGTTCCTTAAAGAAGGAGGAGGTTCAGTAGCAGGAGGGCAGGCCGTCGCCGCTGCCATGGGTTCAATAGGATTACAACAGAACATTGAGGGATTGGAATTCGGCCAGCAGCGATATCCTAAAGCTCGCCGTGATGAATCCATGAAGGATGTGTACCACGGCGTGGAAATCGTGGATCCTTACCGTTGGTAAGTCTACGACGCCCTTACTCGCCTTTTTAGATTTTATTGCAAGCGGTAGTTACACTAAGGGGGTGTCACGAAGTTACATTATCAGGACATACCTTCTCGTTTTTTCCGAAACGCGAAATCATACCATACAATTGCTGGCACAGGTTGGAAGATCCGGATGCACCTGAGACGAAAGAATTTGTCGCCAAGCAAGTGGAGCTGGCAGACAGTATGCTGGCTGAATGCGAGTATCGGGAGACAATGAAGAAGAAAGTCACGTCTCTGTACAATTATCCTCGCTATGGATGTCCGTTCAAACGAGGAAACTATTTCTTTCACAGTCACAACTCTGGGTTGCAGGCTCAGAACGTCCTTTACATTCTGGTACAGTATTCTCAAATTGTCCTTGAACTCGGTTATTTCTTTATCGTTTTGGAACGCAATGCTGTTGAAAGGAAGGTGTTATTTGTGACGAGTAAGTATAATGCAGTGCCATTTTATAGGGCGGTCTGGCGGTGCTCATTGTCCAGTGATGTTTCGCAGGACTCGGTGGACGGGGAGGCAAAGGTGCTGCTTGACCCTAACACATTGAGCGAAGATGGCACTGTGGCTCTTTCAATCAAAAGGTTTAGCGAGAATGCAGAGTTTCTGGCTTACGGATTGAGCACAAGCGGGAGCGACTGGCTGACGATCAAAGTGATGCGCGTCCAAGATCGGGTTGTACAACCTGATACCCTATCATGGGTGAGGTACTGCTACCTTGTGCCTATGTAATTCCATGTCGATGTAGTGTGAAACCAAGACGTCGAGAGACGTCGTTTTCCACCGGGGTCGCGCCATTTGAATCAGCGCGCGCATTTCAGTAATTGATTGAGGTGCTGTGACACTTACAGGTGAAATTTACTTCTATAGTTTGGACGCACGATCACAAGGGCTTCTTCTACAATCGATACCCGCAGCCCAAGTATGTTCTTATTGTCAACCTCATTTTCGTACTGAAAGTTTAGATCTCGTTAYGGTTATGATGTTCTGTTTCGRCTTCCCATTCTGCCTGTCTTGTGTGGATGTTTAGGCAGAAATTAGAGATTCTTGAACGAGTTGTGTATTACTCGTCTTGTAGTTCGCATTTCCAGTTTTTCTTTCCAGCTTCCATTTACCCACATCAATGATCGATTTACGACCAAGATTGGCTCGCAACTCACGGCCATGAAGGCTGCCCTCCACCATGAGTCTCCTTAGCTGAGCTACCCGCTCTCGCAGGTTAGGAGGGGACAGATTGTGGATTGCAAGAACACAGGCAGAACTAAGGACGTTGCGAACGACAGGCAATCGACAGGGATATTTACTGCTATTACCGGGGAGAAGATGCTGCACATGTCTACAAGCGGTAACGACGTTTGTTGTATTGAAGACATCCCTATGTAAACCCTAAGATACAAGTGTTTTTTTTTCGTTACTGGGAGATAGATTTGTCTCGCTACAGTGGTGTACCGGCAGTCTAGTTGGCATTCTTTTTTTTTTTTGTATATGAGAATGATTTTTTCACACTTTCTTTTAGGCGACAAGGCATAGAATATTTTCACATATCATCATGTCGTGGCTAAGTGTTTATATATAATTCTGAAAATTCTAGCAACTTGCATTTCATCAATTTTCAAGAGTGGCTACTTTAATTCACGTGAACAAGTTGTTGTACAGTTCAACCATTGGAGGTTTCCTGGCTACATGTAGGTGCTCAGTAGTGAAATTCTGGCAACTTCAGAGTTGGAGACACGAATGTAAGACCTGTACCTGCAACACAAAAACATTCACTCTGATGCTCGACTTATTCAGAATCAGGAGTAGGAAATTATACAAGTTACAAGGCAGTTGAATTACCTTCTACAGACAGTAAGTCTGGGACCTGCAAAGCAAAGAACAAGCTCCGATGCTTGAGTAAGAATCTGTAGCAAAGGCATTTCACAGTGAGTTCCATAKACATGTTCACATGCACAATATATCATAAACTGATGAATAAGCATTAAGCTACAGAGTATCGTTGAAAACTATAGATAACAACGCAGTAATTCAAAAGGGAAACAACTGAGGCACGTGGAGAACTTCACATTATATTACTCATAGTCTCCGATCGACTTGCCTGCAAATCGCATCTATAATCGGAACTACGCTTCCAAGAAGCAGCTACTGCTTGAAACTAATTGAGCTTCACCAAAGAACTAAGTGCCTCAAACCTGCACATAAGATCATGGAAACGTGCAAAAAGGCTGMAAGCATGCACTTCTAATCCTCCTACACTGAAAGCTGTGCTAGATATGCAAACAGAGGTACTTAAATGCCAGAAAAAAACTGAGCTCAAGGCGAAACGACACATCACCTGCACTCTGGAGAGCTGTTAACTAGACTAGGAGTATCAAAGTGGACACTAGTGCCACAACGATGACGCTCAGTAGAATGGACCCACTGCTTGAAGGGCTCAGTCATCATATGGGAAGCTCTCTAGTTGATATACCTGCTGGGCATGCATGCCAAACACCAATGAGAGATGATTGTCAAGCCTAATTCTAGTATTTTCCTACAAGAAATTCAAAGACGAGAACACACGTTCATCTTCAAAGGAACGATGAACCTGGACCATAACAATTTCGGCAAATTTCATATATTCGCCAAAATTAGTCCAATGGCTAGCAAGCGCCACATTAGAATTCAATATGCACCACAACTTCGTAAGAGGGTTCACATGTGAACTATCCACAGCTAGGTGCAGGTTCCATGGCATATTCGGCATTTGAAGCCATGATGCTAGCTGAGCTTGAAAACAAAGGCTGCCCCGACTCTAGCTTCGACCGATCCAAAACTTCTGGGATGATCAGCTGCTTCTTGTCCGTTGCCTTCAATTCTCCAATCCACTTAGCATCACCGAAGCATCCAAGCGCTTCCTGAAAGTGAGCTCCGGGTTCCCACCCTTCCAGTACTGAGGGTACACAATACCCATCGCGTCCATCACTGGATGAGCAGGAAATCTGCTCTGAATTTCGCCAGGTGATCGATTGCCCGGCATGCAGCACCCTGCAGGAAGGCAACGAAGTGAATCAACATTCWGCCAACTTCTCCGGCCGAAACCCTAGCACCCATTGACTGAAAAACAATGCAAGAGATAGCACGAAAATTGTCACATTGGCGGAAGCAAAGTGAAGACCTATTTCACTGCTGATATCAGGTCCTGATCGAAAGCTAAACCTGGTGAACTTCTGACGATTGTGCTCCGCTAGCAGGCGCTTTTCTCCTAGGACAAATGCAAAGGTACATACTGCTCCTGAAGGCTCATTCGTGTCATTCAACCAAGTGAGATGAATTAGCTCGTGGTTGAGCTGCAGTAACTGATTGAACATGTAGAGTCTTTCTCCTTAATTTGAAGGAGATTTAGGGATCCACGTAAAACTTGAACAAGCGAGTACTTTTGGCACTCGTGCATACCGACCACAATGTCACAGACAAACACATTATTATAAGTGTCTGAGCCCACTTCATGAGCTCATCTACAACGTACCTCCAAGAGAGGGCATCATTGCAGCCATGCCGAATAGGCAGTGAAGATCAGCCACAAGAGTCCGAAGTGCCTGCACAAACAGAAATGAGTCAAAATTAAACTAATAGCAGTGGCTCAATAGTATTGGACATTGAAATAATGCACGAATTACAGAACATGACAAAGTAACTTTGCATAAACGAGGAAAAGAACATAAGAAACAAATGGCAGGGCTAAAGTACACGAATTAAAGAACATGACCACGTAACTTTGCATAAACGAGAAAAAGAACATAAGAAACAAATGGCAGGGCTAAAGTAAGTTCGTCTGCCCCATTTCTTGTCGTCCGAGTCAGTCTGCCTGCATTAATTTTCGCCAGAAGACTCATGTAAGTCTTTGGACAGGACACGTGAGGACCAAGGAGACTCCCCCCCCGAGTTTTGACTTTCTTCAGAAATTTTAAAACTTCTGTTTCCATCGACTGTGGCACTGTGCAAGTGTGCGAAACTCTGCAAGTTTTTTTAGGACTGCGAGCTAAATAGCCATGTGCGCGCAAGGCCTGCTAGCTCTTCCATGACTTATAAATGCTCACATTGCTTAAACGCTCACGGTTTCCAGCTAAATGGGTGAACAACGGCACCCTTAACCCCAAAGTGACATTCAATTTTTGGGGTTCAAAAACATCATTGCTTTTGAAGCTTTATGGATTCAAATGTCTTCTAGATACACCTAAGATCACCACCTTTTTAATTTTTTTATTGTATATTTTTTCTATTATTAGTCTTGTTGAATACAAATATTTTCTCATTGGCAAGTGATAGGAGATTTCAATGCACCAAAGAACACTTCATTTGGATATTATATGCAAAAGTTATGAAGAATCAAAGTTTTTTTTGGCAAATGTTCTAAAACCGTTTCTTCAAGAATAGGTACATTTATAAGATGTACACAAGGTGATTATCTCTTCAAGTGGTGCCTTTAGGCAGCTAAGGTAGAAGGTTCTTAAAGTACTGAAGCTCTAAAATTGCCCACTTCTTCCAATGTACACCATTTATATATTTTGCTTCTTTGTTGTACCAACAATGTTCAAACAATGTACATTGGAGGAGGTGGGTGATTTTAGAGCCTTATGCCATTTTAACTTCAAAAGTACATAACTAATTCCACAAAGCTCCAAAAGATATGAAACAACTTGGATTAGATGCCAATTCCACTTGTCTTTCAAGGAAAATTTATTGAAGAATGTTTCAAGAAGTTTCACCTCCCCAATATTCAGTTTCAACACTTAGATTTGGGTGCTTTAGGGTTTAGGATTTAGGGTATAGACACTTATGTGTTGAAATGGTTTAATTTTGATATTCAAATTGCGATTTTTTTTTTAATTTTCAAATTATTGGGATATAAAGATTTATCATGTTAGTACATGTGACAGTAATTTACCAAAGTCACAAAATTTTAAATATGTGTAAGTTCAATTATTATTGTACAAAGCAAATTTTGATCCAAACAATATGTTTGTAGTGATATTAATTATGTGCCCTCACTATTGTAACAAGATAAATAGTTAGTCTTTAAGTTCACCCTTCTTTGTATCTTTGTAAAAAATTTAGGAGAATAATGTATGTGGGTAATAATTAAAGTGGGACTTATTTTTTCTTTCTCTTGGTAAGTATTAATTMGTTTGACAATTTAGATTTGCTTGAGTTGCGTTTTGCCTTGTTTTGGTAAGAGTGTAGGACCTACTTTTGTACACTCTGACTTCAATTTAGTTTGGCTGAAAGTTGTCTTTAATTTGGTAACTTTGCTTAACCCTTTATGCAGGTTTGCTTGGAGGATACGACCAGTGTACAAAAGTAGGAAATGAATACAATGCAGAATAACTTCCGACCAGGGTGAAATACAAGGCCAATTTTTTGGATGAACATACAATTTGGATAGAGGATCAAGCTCTAAAATTTTTACCATCTTTGAAGTTGCCTTATTACTTCAAACATTTTTAGGTATAATTTTCAATTGAAAATCTCAAAATAGTAGAGGTATCGAGAATTGACTAAATGTCAGGTCTAATGTACTAGAAAAGGTCGCTTTGCCTACATGCTATATCACTGTTGTGCTTGTAAGATCGGTTGTGTTGTGTTGCAAGTGCAATGAGCATCCGGTGGACAAGTCATATGTTGCTAGTTTTAGCCCGTCTGTGAATTCATGTACATGAAAGACGCCTCGTGCTAAATTTTGGAGGGACCAATAAGGACTACGGGGCTGACTAAAAAAAAATTTCCCAAGCACCTTTAGCCTTTAGCTCAAGTCCGCTTCTTAAGAAAACGGTTAACTACAGTTCCCAATTGCCACAATATTAGGAGAGACATTCATGAGATTCATGGATATTCAGCTCACTTTTATGTTATCTAGGCAAATGTAAGCAATCCACGCTAAGCCATCTCATCAGGACCTGAAGCAACCTGCAAATTGAAGGACTTTGAATTGACCGAATGTACTCGACGACTTCCTGCCTTCTATGAGGTAATACACATACCTCAGACTCAGGCAAAACCTTGCGGGGATTTAATATTACAGAACTTATGTCAATTTCATTGAATAGCACTTTCTGGATGCTTTGCTTGAGAGTCCTAAAGAGGGTGTCATTAAGTGCTGATTTACAAACATTGCAAACAAACTAGTAAAGATTCCCTCCTTCATCCCTTCGTTGGTCTTGTCGTGTAAAGAAAGATCGATAACCACCACAGATCGAGAGTCCTAACCAACATCAAATAAACGAAAAACATACACTAAAACAAGTATACGTAATACACCCTCAAGGAAAGGTAAGTAAATCACTAAGTAGTCAAGCGTCTTGCACTCCACAAAGGAAGAATCAACAAGTGCAAGTAGTAAGAGAGAACTCAAAGCCTTTACTAATGATATACAATCACTTACAAGCAAGACAA